>JABFPN010001093.1:0-33270 GCA_022817305.1 Leptoteleia sp. ZL-2020
TAATTAAAAAAAAAAAAAAAAAAAAAAAAAGAAAGTCAAATATTTTTAATATCAAACAAAAATTTGTTTGTACCGTTACATTTAAATATGTTATCATATAAATATCATTAATAATAATAGAAATAATAATATACGCCGTACTTAATTTATTATGTCTTTGAATAAAAAGTTTTCAATTTAGAACACTAGTTGATCACTAATACGTCAATAATTTTACAAATATATACGTTTTATAATTAATACGCGACGATATATTAAATAAATCTTAAAATATTAAAACTATAGAGAAAAATAATAATATATTTCTTTATACACAACACAAGAATCAAGTAAAAAATAAATAAACTCATTTCCCTAATTAACGTATGAACAGGACAAAAAAAAATAAATATATATATATATGTATATATATAGAAAGAAAAATAAACTCCCTCGCGAGATTCCTCTTAACCATACTTTGGAAGGCGAACCGACGCACTTTTTACCGATTAATCCCCAAACTGCGCAATATCGAACCAACTGCCGTTAAATACAACAAAATATATAATTATATTTCTAGATATGACTCAAGATCGCAAAGTATACCTTATAAAAATAATCTAATAATTTGTATACACGCATATATATCCTAAATGAACGCATAGCGAAATATAACGTCAGAAAGATCTCGTAGGAATAGGTTTACAATTCAAAATAAAAATTTTTCAAAATAAAAAAAAAAAGGAATGGGGGGGCGGGGCGGTGGGGAGAGAAAGTTTTTTGTTGGCCGTTTCTTATTGAACAAGGAGGAACGTTCGGCGACTCCGCGAAATACTCATAAATGTTGTTCCCAGGAAAAGACCAACATAAACCTTTCCATATATCGCGGAAAAATTTTTTGTCTCGCAAAAAGAATTTGTCAGGCAGCAAATGTCGATCCGTGGTTCTACGAGTCCGAATCTCATTAAATCTAGGAAGACTATGATTAACCGTAGGCTAATGTTTTATCTTTTTTTTCCATCTTCTTCTTCTTGCTTCAATTTGTTTCAAGAATAAACAAAGAAAGGTGTCGCGAAATGCTTTACTTCGCGCAAATTTGTGACACAATAGAGCAGTTTCGTGAGCATTTGCACGGAAGAATAGGTTCAGCTCCCTCTGATACTCGGTTTTTTACTTATTGCCATTTTCGCGCGTGACCTCTTTCTTTCTTTCAAACTTGTACACAATTACAATTTGTTTGGTTCTTTTTTGTTAGTTAAATGACACGCCGAGGTCGCGGGCCAAATTGCTCGTAAAGTAAGAATACTCGAAACGACTTTTGCACATAGCATTTCTTCCAAAGGAACATGTTTTATGTGACGGTAAGTACCGTTCGGAATCGAACCACGACCAAGACGTGAGGCTTCTCTTAAAAAAGATCAACCAAATGACAAGCAAAAGTATACATATTATATGTATGTATATAATATTTACATCTTTATTATTTGAATGTATACGTTACGTAAAGAGTGACTATTTATTACTATACAATATTACGATAACGAGACTTTTGAGATTGTAAAAATCATCAAAAAATCTATCACAATTACCATTTACGTAACGAGTAATCCTCATTGTTGTTTTGTTTCCCTTTTTTTTTCTCAATATATATTTTACTTCAATATCCCTCTCCTTAGTATGTCAACTTCTCTTTTTTTTTTCTTTTTCGTCTAAATATTATTGTAATTTAAACATCAAGGCAAATAAGGGGTGAATTTCAACAGCGGCCTAAATCAGCCAAGTAGTCTTCCACAGATAAAAATATGTAAATAGAGTAAATCTATACTAAAATATCCAAATATATATATATATATATATATAAGGTGAGCGTAATACAATTCTGTGAGGTAAAAGACCCTCTCGTTAAATGGTCATTCGAGTTTTTCTATGTTTTTTTTTTCCTTTTTTTTCCCTCTTTGTTTAATTTCCTTTTATATATATTTCCTTCGTAAATGAGTTATTTCGTTTAATTTTATAATCTTTGAAATATGATTGGCGAAGAAAATCCGTTTCCTTTCCGCTTATTGTATATATAATGTATATATGCTAAATTTTACTTTGGATATCTGCCTTCCGCAACTGACAACGCGCGTCGTTGTGCGCCAAAATACGTATCTCACAAAGACGTTGTCAGTTTCTTCGATTCTCAAATGTTTGCACTCATTAAAAGTCCTTCCATTAAAATTGTTAATTCTTTCACCGTCGTTTAAAATTTTTTTTTTCTTCTTCTTTTTAATATTTATCTAGTAACAACATCAGAGACTCTTTAAAGACTCAACTTATCCTGACGATACTATTATCACAGGCTTTTATATAACTCTGCTAATCGCTACTAAAATCTTTCAGAATAATTGTTATAATTTTTTAATTTGTTTTTGTTCATTTTTTTTTGTTTTTTTCCCCCTTTTTTTTGTTGGTTATTTTCATTTATGAATATAAAATTAAAACTTCTAGTGATATTAGACGATACAGCTCGCTTAGCTTGAAAATGTAGGCTTCGCATGAATATTTCAAAAAGTAGAATGCAAAAACATGTTTTAAGAACGCGTTTCTTTTCCTTTTTTCCTTCTATCTTTGTTTTTAGTTGTTTTTTTGTCTTGTTTTGCAATTTGCAACTCGAACTTAAGACGCATCTTTCTTTCCTTTTTTTTTATTCGCTCGCCTAATAATCGTCCAAAGGTAATGTCTTACTTTATAGTGCAGACTCGGTGCTCGGTTAAATTGGGTTAATATACTATTAGTATATTGAAATGTCAGAAAATGTTAAGATATTTTTGAGCTTATTCAACTTTGAATGAGACACTTGAAATTTAAATATTGATTCTTCCCGTCACAATAACCTAGCACAAGTCTTTAATAATACTAATATTTGTCTGTGTTGTTTGGTTTATAAAGTTGGCAAACGAACCAGCTCGAAAACCATTCTGTGTAAATATATATATATATATATAATATATTTATGTATATATAATTAGGGATGCAATGTACAGATTTTTATGTTTACTTTTAAAGATAACAGTACGGCAAGAGTGCTTATAATTTTTTTTGTTTAATCATTTAAATCTAAAATGTGAAATTTTAAATCCTGTAAACAGTTTTGAAGAATTGAAGATTCGCGATCAATTTCTGATAGGAAACGGCTGCCAAAAGTTAAATGCTTAAAACTTTTTTTTTTATCATTTCAGATTTCCAAATCGTTCTCATTGTTCATTTTAGCACGAATTCGAGAGTTCTCTTGTAAGGCTGATGATTATGTAAACGATCCTACAAAATATGTGTATTTCTATATATATATATATGTCTATTTAATATGGATTTTTGTTTGCTCGTTCGTATGCTTATATATCGCGTTGCGGTTTACATAAATAGAAGAATTATTTAGCAAACGTTACTCCATCATCTTATCTCTTTTAATTGGGTCTCCCGTTTCTTCGTATAGTTAAGTTTCGATAATCGACTCTACGATACCAATGGTAAAATTAACCCTCTAAATTCTTGCGCGCAGTTTTTTTTTTTTCCCCGGCGCAAATGCCTTGTTACGCGACAAGTCCACTCTGGAAAGTTTTCCGAATATAACGTTTATTTACTAGCACCACGGATGAATTAATTCACACGCGCGTATATAATTAATATATAATATATTATTATTAAAAGACGGATCATAAATAAAGCATCCTGAGTATATATTGTAATCATTTACGCGTTTTGCCTCTAAATCTTGAACAATACGCAAGTTGGGAGTTTAGTATGCATGTGTGTGTATAGTATGTGTGTGTGAATTCGCGGCACGCCCAAAGAATGGTTTGATTTTATTATTACTTTAGTTGTTTTTTATGAATGCTGGACGATCTAGCGTCGTCGTGAACTTACGATATGGAACGAACGCAGAGAAAATCAGGAACATGTTTATTGACTAAGCTCAAACAGCTGCCGAGACGCGTCAATTTCCGACTGACAGTGCCTTGTATCGTGACCATCCTTTTAGTGTCTTTATGTTTATTAAATAATGCTTGTATATATATATAATATCTTTTGTCCTTTCCCCCTCCCCATCATTTTTAATCCCCCTTTTTTTTAACAACTTTTTTTTTTGTTATCAATGTTAGTCATTCGCAAAAGCCTTTTTAATGCTCAAGAAGCGACATTGCAAAATGATAAACGCCCGACGCTTACCAAAGACTAGATTAATTTGACTAACGAATGTAATTCAAATACTGATGTAATTATGTGGCACACGCGCCACGATCGTTTTCGTAAAATTACTTTGGCAGTTTACCAAACAAAAGCCGCTGAATAAACATTGATGTTCACCTCCTCTTCCATTCCCCATTTGTTATTTTTACTCTCGACTTCCTTCCCTCTGGGTAAGAAGATCTCGCAGTCATTCCATTCCTCGCCGTTATATATACATACGCAGTTTGCAACTTTTCTTGCGTTTAATGTTTATCTATTGCTTATAGTAGGCCTAAATGTAAGTCGCCCTTAACCTTTTTCGTTGAGAGCAAAAGCGTATGGTACATTTTTTTCTATATTTTTAAGATTTTTTTTTTTTTTTTGTTTTTTACTTTTCATTTTACTTTAAACTTTATAATATGAAGGTTATAATAGGAAAACGTTTCTTTTCGTATGCTAATGTAAGAAGAAACTGTTTGCTCATTAAACGAAAAAGTAACACAAATATTACAATGACAAGAGAAAAACTAATGTAACTGTGACACGATTGGAGGTTAAAATGAAGCCGCTGATGCTTTGATCTCACCTCATATTATGTACAGGGTGTTTAAGACGAGAACGAAGTGATTATTTTTCGCCAGTGTCACGATGTAACCTTCGGAAGTGATTTTGAGACCGCAACAACGCGACACCTTAAAATAATTCAATGTAATTTTAATTATATTATTTTAAGAAAGCATAACTTGTTTTTTTTTTTCTCTCAGTATATAGTAATTCATGATAAAATCAGTAATAATATAATAATTTCATGATATATTTACCTTCACGGTTGGACACTCGAATTCGGAAATTAATATGCCTTCTTTTGAGTAAACTGCGACATGGAAACGATTACCATGAGAGTCCCCGATTAAAATATCACCAGCGTCGCTGATGTCTATTCCGTTGGGAAAATTAGTTACGTTGTCGGATCCAATTCTTCGCAAATAACGACCTTCTTCACTGAAGACTACTACACAATGTCCTTTAAAATCGCATACGAAATACTCTTTACCTAAAATTAATATTCTCCAATTACAACTTGGTTCAATTTTTTAAAATTGTCAAATTTAATAAGATGATACTACAAATATATTAATGATAAAATTATACCATGAATTGCTATGTCACTTGGTTCTCGCATATAGTCACTACAATCGAACCATCGTAAAAGTTCCCCTGTATCTCGTATAATAAAAACTGTGGGCGAAACACTGTCAACGGCAACGATAAAACCTTGATTGGTAACTGCAAGTCCAGCAACTATATCGATATAACGTATCGCTATCTTTTTGATAAAATGCCCGTTTTTCGTAAAAATCTGCATCCGCGATCGTTCGTTTCCTCTATCGCAAACAACGAATTTACCGCTGTTTCTCATCACTGCAATTTTCCTTGGAAACCACAACTGGCCTTCTTCTTTTCCAGCAGACCCAAATTGGAATTTAAAATTCCCAGTTTTCTCAAATATCTGTTGAATTATTGTTATAATTATATAGCACTTTCATATATTAACATATTAAACGTATACAACTAACATTGAAGTTATAATCTTTTTCTATGTATATAATTGTATTTATATTTATTATTAGATATCAATATTGCATCGAATTCAATAACTTTTAATAAAAGAATATACCTGAATTCTATGATTATTGGTATCAGCGACTATGATATCTTCATCGACACCGAGACAAAATCCATGTGGAGAATTGAACTGACTTTTGTTTGAACCAAGTTGACCGAATTTACTTCGAATTTGCATTGCCGTAGCTTTCGAATTAGTTCGTGAGTGAATAAAATTTCCAGTTCCCATGCCATTCATTTTGGATATTTTATTACCCATTCCCGCAGGCATGTTGTGCATCGAGTCCCCAATAATATCATCACCTGCAATTATTTTTATTCCCAGGATTATATTTTCAGAGAAATATTTAATATAACTCTATATCTTATATAATTCCATAGATGAAAACGAACTCAACATAAATTTTAATAATAACATTGCTAAAATTTCTCCTTAGAAAAAGGGATTAAAAATAGTATTGTCTTTTAAGTAGATATATAATTTACCGGTTTGTGAAAGTATAGGTGATGGAGACGTGGAGATGGATTGAAAACCACCATTTAACAATGTACTTGTAGTTAAAGGTCCCAAATTAGAAGTGTCGTTGATAACTGGAGAAGGACCGCTTCCCAATATCAAATTATTGCTTCCATTGGTTAAGTCTGTAATATCAAAAACTAGATTAAACGGTTAACCTACTGAAATATCTTTAAATTTATACAAAAATTCAATTATACTCGACTTCCACACATTTGCTTCTTTTTCGTCCGAGAGAAAAGCACAAAACCTGCTAAATTTGAATAAGTTTAAAACAATGAAATTGCCTATTGCAGTTGCACAGTGTCCTTCTGCGACGGAAAAGCAAATGTCTGGAAGTTTCCGGTCCCAAGGAAAGCAAATGTGTGGAAGTCAAGTGTATATACAAAAATAATCATACAAACGTTCATATATAAATAAATAATTAAATAAATTAAGACTTTACCTTGAGATCCGAGTGAATTTCCCAGTTTGGCAAGTGCTTGAAGATTGTTTATCGCATGATCACCAGATAAGAGTTCTGCAAGTGTAAATGATGGCGTTGGGCTGGGGTTGGAGGTACGATCGACAACTACAGTATCGCCAACTTTTTCGGCTAGGCTGGCTAACTGCGTCAAGTTGTAATCTTGGATGCTTGTCAAATGAATTGGCCCTGGGGGAAGAGAAACTGAAGGTGGCAGGGGTGCAGGAACTGTTTGGACAGTGGGACTTTGACTAGAGGTTAATGGGATGATGTACGAAGGCTCACCTTCAAAGGAGGATTGCATTGATGTGGGAAGAGAAATTGGTGAATTGGTGCTTATAGAACTTGGACAGCCCATTGATGTATGTACCACTTGGTGCGCATTGCTACTCGGAGGAGTAGTTGCCACATCTACGGGGACTTTTGCCGCAGATGTGCTTTCCGTATGAAATATACCAAATGCTTGCTGCAATTAGTTTATCATTAACATTAATAAAACAATCTCTTTACGAAGTAAATTAAGGATTTCTTATAAGACATTTGAAGTTTATAAGTTGAAATGAATAATTTTAAATGTTTGATACAATTTATACATACTTGAACAGTCTTTTCGAAATTGTCATAATCTGTTTTAAATTCAATAGAGAAGGTGACATTGGGATTTGGTGTATTTTTAATTAAGTTTATCAGCTGACTTCCAACTACCCGATACAGAGCTAAAATTTCAACTGCATCTCCATACTCCAATAACCTGCTTGTAAAGTTGCAAGCATTTTCTATCTTTTCAACTGTTTTACCAATACTGAAAGTTAATTTTAATTAAAAATTTATCTGCGTTTTATTATAATTACAGCTATATATTATAATATGTTTTACTTTGAAAATAATATTGTCTTTATTGAAATTGAAATCAAACAAATGTAAACCAACCTATGAAAAGTGTCCATTATTTCCAATTCACGATTAGAGTGTAATTCTTCCAAGTTTTCGAGCGCATTATCACGACACTTTTCTAAGATAGCTTTGTAACTTTGAAATGTTTCAGTAATTAAATCCTTAGCTTGATCACGTTGAACCTGCAGCTCGCTCAATGCATTATCCAACTGAGACGAAACTTTATCACAGTCCGCAATTCTGGTTTTACTTTCGGTCATCAATTTGACTAATTCATCTTTTTGATGGACCTCTGCATCTGCTAGCCTTTCGTACTGATGTTCCGGTGGTTTATGTTCTTTCAATAAACATTCATTGCATATTGGTTCCTACACATTATATTTATTAAACATGAAATGTATAATACCACAATTAAATCTCATGATTAAAAAAATTATAAAAGTAAAATAATACAAAGCTGTAGTCGTATTATATAATTTTGCTTTATCAAGCCATTATTTCTCGAAGCTTTCCGCTTACAGCATCACCTTAAAATCTTGAAATAAAATAAGCCCTTACCTGACAGGAGTAGCAATAAAACTTCATACTCTCGGCAGGGTGGTGTTCGCAGAAAATGGGTTTATGAATGGGGATAGTTTTGTTGGACTTTTTGAGATCTTCAAAGGTAACGACCTTGTGACTCTCAAAACACCTCATGTACTGATGAGCCGTGTTGCAATTCGGGCAAAGGAAGTTGGCACAGTCCGAACAACGTGCCACCGCTTTTTCCATAGCCTTGCATGATGTGCATAATACAGAGGTGTTTTCAATTGCAGACATGTCCAAGATATTAGTGAGAACATAATCGCAGGGCAACGAAGCTGCGCCCTTCGGCCCGATTGGCGTCTCTTGCTGGCAACTCGGGCAGAAAAGGAACGAGCAAGGTTTCACTTCGGCCGTTTCCTTTATCAAATTCTCAAGACATGACTCGCAAAATACGTGCAAGCAGGAAAGCACCCGTGGCGAAGTCAACTTATTTGTGCATAAGCCACAAGTTTTTTCCCGCTCTTCCTCAGTCTCGCATGTAGTCTCCTCCAAAGCATCCCCCGCACTCTGATTCGAATACGTGTGCACTGAACTCAGATCGTTATCATAGAGATTCACCTCCTGACATGAATCTACATCATCCGTTTCGTTATTGTTTGCCATTTTTCCTTTTTTTGTTTATGTCTTTCTTTTTATATATTATTTTAGAATGAGATCCAGAATATACGTTTCCTATAATAACGAAACGCAGCGTTGAGTAAAAAATTGTATTATTAAAATATACAGATAAAATTATCAAAATATACAGGTTATTAATCGGTTAAAAAAAATGACCTAAAATACATACCATTATTAATCTAATCAAACTATTATACTATTATTAATTAAACTTAAATTATTAAATAAACTAATCACTTGTGATTAAGATTAATTTTTTTCTTCAAACTGGGTTGATTTTCAAAAAAAAAAAATACGTATATTTAATCAATTTGTTGACATTTTTATTATAGAATGAAATTGAAGTCACAATGTTTTTTTTTTTTTATAAAACTGAATAATTCAATGCAATCTGTGTTCATTAATTAAAATTAATATTATATTCATAACGTTTAAGCAAAAAATGTACTCTATGCAAGATAACTTTTCTGAAATAGGAATATTTTATAATGAATATTTTGAAGTAATCAATTTATAAAGGTAATCCTCGTAATTTAAAACTGAAACTACTGTACACTTTAAGTTATGATGTAACAGGATGATATAAAGAAAGTTACAATATAAAATTTAGTATAAAATCAATATTAAAATAGAATAAAATTAATTAATAAATTTATAAGCGATTAATATTCTCCTTAAAATTGTTTGGTAGTAATTCCTTCTTAAAGAAAAATATTAGTTGAATCAGGAGTTTTTAAGAACATTTTAGAAAATAAATTGCAATTTAGGAAAAAAAATACATTCTAAAACATCCTCCATTTATACTCCTGCACTAATACAACTATTATACAATACTCAATTGATAAATAAATAATTTATATAATTATCTAACATTTCATGTTATTGAATAATCCACTGATACATGTATAATGTTTTCAATTCAAAGAATTGACCAATTATTTGAACACAGAATAAAATCATTTTCCATAAAGTATTAAAATCAAAAAATTTAGATTAAAAAAAAACACAACAATCCTTTCTATCAATCTTTAAATTCATTTTATCTATAAAGCGAACAAAAATTATGATGAATATACGCGTTGATGGGGAAAAAAAGAGGAATAATGAACAAGTCACAACACAAACGAAAAAGAAATCCAAGCAAACCTTCGACCACGCAAAAATTCCTTTAGGAACACGAAATTAAGATTTCCGCTCGGACTGCATCGACGAAAAGGAGACGTTTCGTACAGTCACCTTGGGTCGTTGTATACAATTAACACGAAAATACAACAATTCAGCGGACCAATTTCAAGTGGAGGCGCAAAAGAATTCGAATCGATGGGGGGAAAACGAAAAAAAAAAAAAAAAAAGAACTGGACGTAACGTACTTCCCAAAGCGAGAGAAGTCGGGGGAAGGTGGGGGGGAAATAACGAAAAGGAGACTGTCACGATAGGAACGCGGAAAACGAAATATGAGAGGAGAGAGAGAAGGCAATAGAAAAAAAACTAAAACAAAAACAAAAAAGAAGCGCGCTTGGTCAGACAAGAGAGAGACAGAAAAAAAATAAATACAACGAAAAACAAGCTGGGGGTTTTCCTCAAACGCGCACAAATATTATTGCGTTCGAGTCTTCCATTTTTTTTAACGTCCAATAATTTCGAATTGAGGGTAACGGAATTGTTTTGATGGGAAAACTGGAGATAGTTGATCGAAGCGAGCTCACCTCGGGAGTTAGCCAGCGACTGCCATCTTGTACTTTAATTTTTAATATAATCGACTTTTCGATTCCTGGGCTGATAACTGCTGGCCGTGGACATAGTTGATTCGAACGAAACAGCCGGGATTTTGTCCGCAAAACGTAAGCGATCGCGCCAACGGGACAACGATTGTCGGCTGTTCGCGACGCCCGATTTACCTGCGAATGCAATTTGCGAAGATACCACCGCGCCGTGACCTTCGATGCAATTATTGCATGGCTCTCGAACGGGACAGGGCAGGATTTGCAATTCGCGTTGTTTCGTAGATCGGAATCGCGACGTCACGAACGGAGGGGTTCAATGACGACGAGTCGCGCGCCGCGCAGTACACTTTTTTTTAAGTTCTAATGGCGGCCGACCAATCACGTCGCTCCCCTCCGATACCGTTCAAACGGAAATCTTACACTCTTTGGATTTTGCCATAAAACATATTTCTATTTTATCTGTAGTCCTGCCATTTTGCCAATGCGTTATAATAATTTTCACGATTTATAATGTTACTTTAAATAAAATTTTATACATTATTAACTCGGTTGTTTGCGCCATATCAAATTTTCTCCTGTAAGATTGATACAAGTTAAAAAATGCGCGGGTAATTGGGATTAAGAAAAAGTTTTTTAATAACGTACGTAATTTATCTTTTTTTTTTTTTTTGAAATTAGTATAAATTTAAACAAATTTAAATGGTATTTATTCTGGAGAACTTAATGAACTATTTGAATAAAATTTAATTACTGTTGTTTAAATTTGATTTACAATAATAAAGTTATTTAAATTAGTAACAATCATTATTATCATAGTGGTGATACAAAAATGTTGTGTATACATTAAAAAATTGTCATATATAAATTAAATTACTTGGGTATGTTTGATAAAATAATATATTATATAAATGAAATATAATAAACATTTTGTTTGTAATACATGTATCTTTGTCAAAATTATATTTAAATTTATCTTTTTATCCTTTCTTATTTCATTTTGTTTAATTATTTTTGCCTATTTATTTAAAAAAAGAACATTTTATAAATTATAATTTAAATACGACTATAATATTAATTCTTCAAGGCATCTTGCAAAGTATTAACCTGAGTAAATTATTTTGATTTCAATACCCAGACAAAATATTTAGGTACCAATGAAATTAAAAATAATGAAATTAAATAAGAAGTTTAACATATCTCATAATTCCTCTGGCTCAAATTTTAACAGTAACGATTCTCTTTTCTTTCTTTTATTATTACTATTATTATTATTTTGCTTTTTTAAAGCTTTCTTTTGTTTTAACTTCATGATTTATTGGAAAAATACTGTTTTAAAAAGACACATAATTATATATAAGTAGAATAAAATGAAAAGTTTATCATTCAAATTGATACAATATTACTTGAATACAGTTCCTATCAAATTTTACATTTATGATTTTCTAATTATTAATTATATGATTTAAAACTCTGAATATTGTTGGGTCAATAAGTTGATAAAATACACTAAATACCACTTAAAAATAATTTGTTTAATATCCAACCAAATTTTAATTGTAAATATAACTTAATATTTTTCAACTTAATTTTTTATTAAACTACCCTAATAGCAAGAACATTTCTTGAATATTAAAAAAAAAACATAAATCACCCAAGAATACAGCAGAAATATTCCTGAAGCTGGACATTAAAATATTCCCTTGGTATATTCGGAATATTTTCAGAGTATACCAAAAATATTCTTTGCTATCAGGGTTTTGAATTATTTATTTATAGAACAATTTTAATAAGTAAATGTAAAATAACATCAACCTAATAATCATAATATTTATGTCTCTGTTTTATGTTGTTATTACTACATAAATACATTTCCCGAGTACAAAAGGATCTATTATAGAGTCACGAGCAGTTATTAAAAATTTCAAGAAATCTACAAACATGATTATAAATCATATACATACAATTACGTTAAAATTTCAAAAAAACACGTCTATTAACATTACAATTATCACATTAAATATTTAACACGCCAATTTATATCGAAACTTCAATACATATCAATGAACCGGGGAAAAAATATAAATTTCCGGTAAACCTTGAATATATTATTTTTTATTGAATATATCCACTGACTCGCAAAACAAACAAAAAAGTTCAACAAAAATGTAAACATAGAACATTGGTTAGGTATACCTTTCGCCCGCAATATTTCCGACACTGTTTCCTGCGGTGGTTTTCCTCGATTTTCTCTAGAAAAATCCGAAATTCCCCACGCGAACGCGCCCTTCCACGAATTTTCCGCGTCAGCTGTGAGCCGCGAAAGGTGGGGTCGAACGATCCGTCGGCGTCTCACTCGGACGCGCGCGGCAATCCGTCGTTAGACAAGGACAACGAGCCCGAGGATGCCCCGGGGATACCATTTTCACTATCCTAACCATTTACAAATGAAAAGTTGAAAGGCACTCGCGCTCACGTACGGTCGACGAGGAAAAAGTCAAATCTTTTCTTTGTTTTTTTTTCGGTCTCTCTTCCCATTCGTCAACAAATCGATTATGGTAATTTTGTGTTTGCCTAAGAGACGGCAAATAAGAAGGTATTTATCTTACCTACGTTATTCTCCTTGTTTACCCGTGTGTTTGGGACAATTATGACGGTTTGGACGATGGAAAATAAAGTTTTATGCCTCCCTAACATGTATCCGGGATAACAACTGGATTGAAAACAACGAAACAATCGATTTTACTAACAAACATCACGTTTGCTAATGTGTTTCTATTAAAACGCGCCGCTTATACCTTTGCTTTGTTACATTTGTCAGCGAGTGCTTTGATTGAAGGATTGAAGTGTGCTTCGAGGAGAGGCAAACTTTTTGTGGTTATGATTTTGGGCGCGTTTGACGCGATACTGAAACGCTCAATGACATAACGTTTGATTTATCTTGTATAATACTTTATATAGTTACATATACACATATGTACACGCTTATATTTATCAATACCAATAGAGGCTTCTTATTCGATGCACTTTATTACATTTGTAATCGCGACGAATAAATCACGAAAAGTACACCGCGGATACTTCAGTCTTTGAACGTTCATACTGACAGAAATTTGTCTCTGTTATGAATGATCGTACCTGTGCTTGACTTTATAACTAGTGTTATATGAATAATACGAAATGTACTGTCCCAGGTATGTCGAGCGCGTTTTACATTTGTCTAGTAATTTGCAGTAGTGTCATTCGACATATCCTCTTTATTTTTATAGTTAAACTCTTCTTAGTGTAACATTAATTTGATCCAGTATTAACATTTCATTGGATCATAGATTAAACAAACGAGTTTGATATTTTGTGGCTTCTCAAGGAAAGACTTAAAATACATTTTATTCTTTGTTTTCAATTGAACTTTAATTTGACACAACGTTAAAGCAATTAATAAATAATTATTTGATTTCTATGTGAACTAATGAACTAATTATGAGTTCAATGACTGATATTTAATTATTATAGTATAAATTATTTTATTATTAATAAGTTTTAGTTTCGTAGAACAAATTGTATTTAATTCTCGATTAACTTTTGATCTTGGTGTTTATCTTTGTTTTTAAAATAAATATTTCCTCGTTGGATTGAAAAATAAGAAAGTAATAAAACAAGTTGGGTAACTTTGTTTAATTTCAACTTTTAAAACGCTACTTTAAAGTGTTGCAATGCCTGGTTCTATTTTAGGTTTTACATAAATAAGCATAGAAAATAAGTTATTAACAATAGAATGCACATTATTATTATTATGACATTTGGACAATAATATTCAATCGTTTTTTTTTATATTCAAATAAAAAAAATTTGAATATATACTTTCCACATAATACAATTACTGTTTTATTTCATTTTAAAAAATCAATAACTTATCAGTGAAAAGTATATTTTCACTCTATACATTTGATCAATGAACACATATGTTTAAGGATAATTTGCTTTTTAAAATATTCTATTTCAAATGGTTTGAATTAATGCTAATTTTTTAAGGACAGTTTTTCTTAATAGGGAACTACAATATAAAACGTGATGCATATATTTACGAGTTTATCATAATTAAGACCAATCAAAACAAAGTCATCATTATGCACGGGTATCATCATTTCAACATTGCAATTGAATAATATATAAAATTTTACGACTTTGTCAGTTAATCAAATTAAGGCTTTATAACTTAAAGTCACACGTATGATAATTCATTCACCTATGTAACAAAAAAAACAGTAATAAATTACAAGCTAACTTATAAATAATAATTGTCAAGCGTTGATAAAAATTTACACCGTGGCACTCGCAATGACTCAACTTCAAAGTACGCGCGTGTACAATGGAAACCAAAGACTCATCTCTTTATACATGTTAGGCAGATATGAATCACAGTGGCGGTTGTACAGTTGGTTTTTGGTCTTGAATGGGTTTAAGTGGTACATTTGAAGGCCCAGCACTTACAATTGTATTACTACAACGTTTGATCTTTCTATATAGAGTCCAATCAGGCAGTTGATATATCCACTTTTTACAAGAAAACAAAAGACAAAGGTTGCAGTGGTAAAATAAATACTTATACAGTAGATTAACAAGCATGCGGACGGGCTACATTTTATTAGCGACAGTGGTTCCAATCGCCCTTGCTGATTTGTGGTATAAAGGAGTGTAAGTTTCCCCTTTTTTTTCACGTTGTTTTTTTTTTTATTTTTGTCGTAAGAATCTGAATTAGTGGTCGTCTGAATTATTTCTTCGAGTTCTAAATAAATTGGTGGAAAAATTACTGACAATTGACATCACGACTTTGTTATTAACAATCTTTATTCTTGTATTCATTTAGGCTTTTATTGTGCACCAAAAATGTTTTTATCATAATAAAAATTTAGCAGCACTTATTGTATAAATAATTGGTGGTTTTAAACTGACAAAGCTTTTTTTATCACATACAAATATAAGGAAAGGTGATAATATTCTACCAAGTGGTGAAATATTACGTACTAATCATCAATTAGATTTAATTACTTATAATATGAGTACATTTTAAGCAATTCATCATATTTAAAATAGCTAAATAAGAAAGAAACTGAATATTTTATTTATTCTCAGTCAAAATGAGGTTTTCAGACTTTAGTTAATTCTGCTTATCAAAAGTTAAAGGATGAAAAAAATGCACTAAACATTTGAAAGAGGGTACATCAATCATGAATAGTCTTTCGTGTCTTTTGTGTCTCTTTTATAATAAATTAAGAGTGTGAAACATTAACTAGTTTGCTGTTACAATAATTGTAGATACTTGTCGCTTCATTGATGAAATGTTAAGATGTCATTATAGCGTAAATTAAACAATATAATGCATGTAGAAGAACTATATAGTAGATTATAACTTTTCACGATTTGAATGTATCATGACAAATATATAAAAAAATCAATACACAACGCAACCATGACTTAGCTCATGCATGGGAACGGAAAGCAATTTAGTCATGATTCAACCCCCTTTAGCACTTTTCTCCAAGAGTCTACCAATCAAATGAGTTATTTTTTATTGATTCAAAGTACTGGTTGAAATGCATAAAATTAATACCCTAGTTCAAAAAGCATAAAGTTTCTTCTTCAAAAATTCATATCTGAAACATTATGGAAAATGCAACCGAACATCATAATGCAACCGGACATCCTCAAAATGCACTACACATATCTTTTTAGATCCTTGAAATATACGTATCACATACACACAAACACGCATATATATATATATATATGTATATATACTGAGATAAGTTGATATGAGAATTTATACACATAACTTTTAAATACAAAATATAATAAATTTCTGAAGGTAAAACTTTTGTTTGCAAGAATTATTTATGCAATTACTTAACGAAATGAAATTAAATAAAATTTGAAGCGTGTAAAGTTTCATAACGCATATCTATAAAGGATTTAAGCATGCCGATAAATTTTCAAATGTATATAATTTGTTTTCAGTTTTAAGTGTTGCACTTTATCAAATTATACTTTTTTACGTAGTGTAAATTGCTTATTTTATGTAATACTTTTGCACAGGAAACACCAACAACTCATGCAGTAAGGAATTCTTATTTTCATATTTTAAACTTCATTATTTTAATATAAACAATTAAATTTCATTTTATTTTAAAGCATATAAGTGTTAGTAAATTATATCTAAAGACAATTTTGATTAGTTAATGCTTTTAATGTACTACATTGTTGACAGTAAACTGTTGTGTACAGTTAAAAGTATTTACAATGAAAATATCTAAGTTCTATAATGGACACTTAAATAGAAAGCGGATATTTTTCTTTAATTCAACGAAAAATAAAAAAACAGAAACATTCGAGCTGATATTTAAAGCATTTTAAAGTTTGTTTAATAGCAATTTCATTAATTTACAGTAGAATAATTACTTTTTCTATTTTAAATTTTACTTGTTATAATATTAAATTAATTATTAATACAATTGAACTAAATTTGCTACATTTTTTTTTGTCATATTCAGGATATTACTTAAAAGGGTAAAAAAATGGTAAAAAATGTCATTATTGATAATTTTTCGTATATATTTTATTATCAGTGTGACAGAAAATAAAGCAGTTGAATAATTAAAAATAATTTATTTACAGGCTCTTAGCATTGGGCACCAAAACTGTTTTTATTTTGTACTTCGTCACATTTGGCATTCTGCCTTTGATATTCCACTTCTCGCACACTGTGCAATTAAAGATCCTATTTCTAAATTTTGGTGAGTTAATTGGCACATTAATAAAAAAAACTATTTAATTAATATAATTAACATATATATGTAATAATAAATTATTTGTTTCACAGTGCGTTGGCCACGTAATGTCAACTTTTCTAAACCTGACACGGTTGGATTGGAAGGTGCACTAAACTTTTATTTAAAGACTGATAACGATGTGAAACTTGGAGCATGGTAAATTTCATATAAAATACATAATTAAAATTTTATGTCTGTTTTTTATTTTAATTCTGACAATGCTGTATATTTAAATACTAAGATTTAAACATTGATTATCTTTTCGTTGTTGAAATGATGTATTAACAAATATTATTTATTATGAATTTCAGGCAAATCTTGCCGCAATCTTTGTTAAATCAAAGCATTCCTGATTCAGAAGAATCATATCAAAGTGTATTAAGAAACGCGTCTAGACCAGTATTCTTATACATGCATGGAAATAGTGGTAATAGAGCAAGCAGTCATCGTTTGGAATTGTATAAGTTATTCCAAAATTTGGACTATCATGTGGTGTGTTTTGATTATAGAAGTGAGTTAACTTTATTGCAGATAATTACATTTACAAATGTACACTTTTGTTAGTGGGGATATGTGTAAGTTTTAAAGGATTTTTTTGGTAACCATATAAAAATGATAAAAATGACATATCAGGATTGTATATGTATTTATATATCCTTTTAAGGGTTTGTCTTATCTTTAGGACAGTATACGAATCCAAAATTTCCAAAAATCGACCTATTTTTTAAAGCACATGAAGGTTATTAGATTATGGGTCTGAAAGGATTTAATATTAACACCTTTATTTGTAGAAATCCTTTAAAACTTACTTGTACACCTCATACATACAATTATCATTTGCTTCCTTAAATTATAACAATTAATATACGATAATTATAAAATTATATTAAACTTTCAGGTTACGGCGATAGTGATAAAGCTGAATTATCAGAAATGGGTGTCGTCACTGATAGCAAATATGTATTGCAATGGTTAATTGACTTAGTAAATGGATCTGCGCCAATTTACGTATGGGGACATTCGTTAGGAACAGGGTAAGTTTTTAATTAATTTTGATAAAACAATATAACATTAAGATTATAATATATATTATTGTTTTTGAAACATCATAATTGCCCTTGACACAAAAATACTACAATTTTACAATATTCGCACTCTTAAATGACAATTTATTTCTTATTCAACATTAAATTTTTCAATGTTATGTGATTTTTTATTATTAATTTTTAGAGTTTCGACTCATGTACTAGCTCAACTTTCAGAAGAGGGTATACAACCTGCAGGATTGTTTTTAGAATCTCCATTTAATAATATTGCGGATGAAGTGAGCGAACATCCATTGGCACAGGTAAAAAAATTACAATTAATAAGTATTTTTTAAACATTTATATCTAATATTAAATGTTCATTTCTTATCAATTACAGGCTTTCAGGCATTTACCATGGTTTCACTGGTTGATTGTACAGCCATTTAGTGATAATAATTTATGTTTTGAATCTGATAAACATATTAAAAATGTAATGTGTCCTATTATGATATTACACGCCGAAGATGACGAAGTCGTACCTTTTAAGTTAGGAGAAAAGGTAAATTCGCATAAATATTTGTCATTGGGATATAATAAAAAGTAATTTAATTAGTTCATTATAAAATTGATTTGTATCTCCACAGTTATATGAAGCAGCATTGAGTTACCATAAAAATAATACACAACAGATACAAATGACTAGAATTGAATCTTCAGTTGGGCTTGGACATAAATATATATGTCGATACAAAGAATTACCAAATATAGTTCAGTAAGTGCTTAAACAATCTAAACAAAAGTAATCAATTTAAATGCAATTTTACAAACGTTTCATTCTTCAGTTCTATTTCATTTAAATATTACAATAAATTAGATCTAATACAATAATTTGATTTTTAGGAAATTTGTAGAGCAAAGTGTTAAAAGCTAAATTTTAATTAAGAAGGATTTACACATTTAATTGAAGAAAATTTCTCTACTAAATTTGAGAAGTCCAAATGAAACATGGTCTACGCTTCGATTGTACCATAACCCAAGTTGCATTTGAAAGAAATGATGAAGTTATGTGATTTGTAAATTGACCTGCGGTATTTTGATATTTTACTTAAATTATTCGTGACACTAAAAGCATTAATTATAGTGCAAATGACTGAAGAAAAGTTGTATTTTATTAGTAAAATGCAACATTCTATGAATTGCCATAGCCTTGTGTTATACTCTTTTTTTTTCTTTTTTTTTCCAAAACAAAGTTCAACGAACATCAATATGTACTTGACATAACGCACTCCTGAATATTATTCAAACATTAATAATATTAATACGATAAAAGTATATATTAAAAATTATCACATAAATCTGGCTTTAAAAAGTTATGAGTATCTCTTATGAGATTTAATGCCGCATTAAATGCAACATTTATTAGATTAAACGTATAGTACAAGTATTTTTTAGTCGTCTGTTTGAATCGTGTTCCTTTTAGTGCTTTAATCTGTGTTATGAATATTGAGTTTGTGATAATAAAAGTTTTAACAGATTTATATAATTCCAAATAAATATACAGATATATTTTATCTTCTTTTGTGAATGGAATATAAATGTATAAAAAAAAACTTAATTTTTAGTTACAGTTTAAAGTAAAATTGACAGAAAATGTTCATACAAAAGTTCTTAAAATTATAATTTTATTTAAGTTAATTAGATTTTATAGTGAAATGTTCAATTAACTTTTCAATTAACTTTTAACAACAGACAAATTGGTCGAAAGTTTAATCGAAAAAACTTTGCATTAACATTTAAAAAAATGTATTGAAACGGAGTGATGAAGTTTTATATTTTATATGCAAGGTTATCTTTTAAAAATGAATGGACAAAAATTCTTCTTTAAATATGAAATTGGTAAAAAATATTATTAATAATGAAATAATTTTAGAATGTAAAAAGTAAAATACAACAAATTTAAGAGTCAGATTTACTTTAAACATGTATTATTTTATTTATATTGCACTTAGAATTAGTAAATAATTATAGTACGTAAAGTGAATTTTAAATTGTATATTTAAATTTGGAGGAATTTAAAGTCATAATTATTTGAACGAAGTAAATACTTTTATTCTATTATAGACTTTGAGTGTTTGAATTGAGAAAAATAATTTAAAAATTCACTTACATACTTTAATATACTACAATTAAGTTATATATAAATTATTTTAATTTCGCCTTTTATATAATTTATTTATTTATTAAAATTAAATTAATCATAATTGTACATGAAAATAAAATGTTTGATGATTTGATTACTAAATTTATAAAAATGATTGCATTGGTTAAAGCAAAATATAATTTATAACGAAATTACTTGTGTTCCAATTTATTTCATTTTAAGATTATTTATGTCATATGCATTTAAGTTTTGATATATAGATTATTTAAAAAGACTAGATTATTGAAGCATGCTGTCTGGATGCTTTACCTTTGTAATTATTTTTGGAAATATTTTCTACTTATGAAATAAAATATATTATTATTATTATCATCTAATTTCTAAACTATATAATTAGATAATAATATAATTTTGTTTGTATTTATAATTTTATGTCAAAACAAACAAAAATTAAGAAAGCAAAATTATATTTTAAAGTATTATATTATTTTCAAGCGTTTAAATTAACGCGCCAAAACTTGTGCTCGTTCATAGTTACTTGGTATTCAATGCGCATGTATAGAAAGGTCAAATAAGGACACCAATACCCGGTACACTCAGTTCCAGTGAATTCTTTACGACTGCGATATTTAGCGTATTCAAGATTGAACAATTCCTTAAATTAAAAAAGGGCAGATAATTTTCTTCATACAAATGCATCCTTTTTTATTTTAAGAAATTTTTTAAGCTGGAACATGACATTTGAAACGTGCCTTTTAAGTTGCATGTACAACAAAAACAGTAATACCTCTGCATCTATCTCTCTCGGCAAGCATTACGAGCATCAGCACCCTTTTCCGTATTGCTATATTTTGATTTCAGTGATTGTGCTTTACATTCAATAATCGCATAAAGCGAGAATAAATAAATAAACAAGTGTTTATTTCATAAATTTGTATCTCGAAATTACGCTTCTAAATACGAGGTATGCATAATTAATAACAGTGTATTATTTGCCAGTTTCAAGTCTGTTCAGCAAAATAAACCGAAAAATCTGCGCGTAACCTCAAATTGGGTAAAGATTTTTAAAAACATTAATTAATAATTTACTTTTCAATTCAGATGAGTCGTAAGGAAGCCTTGTCGCAATTCATTGCATCTATCCATGGTCGTCCTGTTGTCGTCAAACTAAACAGTGGCGTCGATTACAGAGGTAAATATAATTCCGCGTATCAGTACTTTTAAAATAATTGTCGCTTAATTTGTTTTAAATCAAACAAAAAAAACTTGACGGTTTCAGGCGTGTTGGCTTGTTTAGATGGTTACATGAATATAGCCCTTGAACAAACAGAAGAATACGTCAATGGTCAACTGAAAGACAAGTACGGGGATGCTTTTATTCGAGGGAACAACGTCTTGTACATAAGTACACAAAAGCGTAGAACATAAATTCAGCGTAATTTAAATTTTATATCTTTTATTTATTTCAGTAAGTATTTTCTATATAAAAGAAAAATAATAAAAAAGAAATGTACAAATGTTTATTATTTATCCTACACTTTTTGTTTACTAGGAATTGGAAGTTAATGTAAACATGTTTTGATGTTACAGGAAGTACAATAAAATAATAATGAATTAAATGTAAATCTTGAAAAGTAATGGATATTACAGAACCATCTTTTGCAATACTTGACTTCTTTAAATTATACTTTTTGAAGGAACAAATTTAATTCAAACAAAATTAAAATAAATTATATATACAATGTATAAATATACATTTGGCAGGATTTCAGCTTTTCTCTCATTGGTCAGATTGCAGCAAATGTGTGGAAGTCAAGTGTAAACCAAATTATATTAGATTAATTAAAATTAATCAAATTTTTTATTGAAAGTTACTTGAGTATATCACTTTAGTAGTATTTAACGATATCATTTAATTTGTATTAATAAATTAATATATTCTAAGTGAATAATACGATAAAATTAATTATTTAAAAAATATCAGCCTTTATTAAAAAAAATGTATACAGGAAAATATTTTATTGACAATTTAAATGTCCATTTCATCAACATTATCATTTGCTTCTTCTGTTGTCAATTCCATTGCCTGTTCATTTTCTTCCTGAATCTGCATATTCTCTTCACTTAATTCCAGATCTTGCTTTTCCGCTTCCTTAGCCCCTCTACCTTCTTTTTCACGATCATCTTCTAAATGTTGAACTCCAATATTTTCATTTATTTTCCGAGATTCTTCATTCATTTGGATATTAGAGCTGTTATCATTGTCACCTGTTAAGTTTATCAAATTTTCATCTTGTAAACTTGCATTTAAATGTTGACTTGCATCTATTTGCTGAGATCCCAAATTAGAAGCTTTTGCTTGTTCTTCCTTCTCCTTCTGTCTCGCTTGTTTCAATGCAATTGCCTTCTGCCTCTTTATTTCTATCTGCTCCTGCAATGTTAAAACAACATTCACAGGAGGCAATGTCTCCTTACTTGCTACTGGTACAGTAAAATCAAAATTTATGTCTTCAAATGAATCCAAATTTTCCGATAAAAATTCAGATTTTTGCTCTTGCTTCTTCTTTCTTTTTTCAATGGCTTCCAATCTTTTTCTTTCTATCATTTCCTTCATTTCATCGGATAATTTTGATACTGGCGCCGACTCTGGTGCAGATACTGGTACAGGCTGATCTTCAAACAGACTTTCACTAATCTGCCTTCGTACTTCCGTATGTTCCCTTGATATATCATCAATAATATCTGGCATAGTTTCCAACTCTATTGCATGCTCCTCATCGTTTATTTCATCGTCATTCCTTATCAAATCATCATTTGTTAACATGTCTTTCCTATATTTTTCAACGAACGTGTTCACTTTGCGCTTCAACCCAATTTGTTCAATTTTTTCTAAACAGTCATCAAAAGCATATTTGGGAAACATTCGGTGACTCCAATGCTCAATTCTCTTCATGATTTGATTCAAATCTTGCTTTTCATGGCCCTTGCCCATAAATTTGAATCCCTCAAAGTAACCCTCTAATTTGTGCAGGCCTTTATTTTTGTCTTTTAAACGCGCGGCATTAAGTACGACCATTTTTCTTGTTCGCTTTGGCTTGTCATTCTTTTTCTTATCATCTTTATCGTCATCATCGTTCTTATCTTTATCCGTCTTATCATGCTTGTCTTTGTTTTCATCGTCAGAAAACTGTAGATTGTTATCCTCTTCCCTATCGCTGCTTTCGCTCGAATCATTTTCCTCGTACTCTTTGATGATATCATCGGTTTCGCAGTTCGACATTTTTATCTTCTCTTTAGAATAAAAGAACTAGTAGAGGTTATTTCTGTAAGCAAAATGATTATCATTATAAAGCGAACGTTGCATCGGGGAAGTTTTATTTTGATCCCGTGTTATCGTCGTTATTATTTTTATCATAAGCAAGATTTCGATTCAAGGTTATATTTACAATTTTTGTTTCTAAGGAAGGTTAGGTTTACGGCATCAGAAGTCACCCTCGTCCCGGTCTTCGCTGGTACTGGTTTCCAAGAACTTTTTTATGTGCTCGTCGCCGTTGTTCATCCGCTGCAACAGTGACGACAGTAATCTTTTATTCAGCTGATCCGTTTGCGTCAATTCGCGTACTACGGGAGGATCCGATTGTTGTTTGCTCGTATCGTTTGAACGACCGTTGATCGGCACATCCTTGCCCTCGCTTTGGTTACCGTTAGTTGGTTGTTCTGACATTTTACCGACTTTCGCGTTCACTCTCGACGTGCCCCAGCAAAATCGGATATCCCAATGTAAAGTGGCACTTATTGCAAAAGCATCCAGGATACTTGGCCACTTTCTAGGTTTCCTCCTTGAGAATTCCAGCAGAACCACTATAGCGCATGCGTTGGTCATTTAATGAAACTACTTGTTGATGTACAAATAATAATTCCGTTTTGGAAATTCGTCACGTCACAAGATTGTCATACGTGATTAATGAATCATTTAATGACACTCGTTATTAAACATATAATAAATAG
The DNA here is from genome assembly GCA_022817305.1 of Leptoteleia sp. ZL-2020. NCBI lineage: Eukaryota > Metazoa > Arthropoda > Insecta > Hymenoptera > Scelionidae > Leptoteleia > Leptoteleia sp. ZL-2020. The sequence goes on from JABFPN010001093.1 coordinate 24,640, forward strand.
TTAAATTGGTATGGCATAGATAAATAGAAAAAGATTATAAATTTTATTAATATGAATAAAAAATTCATAAATTGAGAATTCGTTTTTGATATAACAAGTTAATACTGGATTTGGTAATTAAATAAAAGAAAATGATTCAAATCAAATGGATTTGTGGGAAGAGGGATAAGTGATTAGGGAGTATTTATTAAAAATTAACTTTGTAAAGTTATTGCACTGTAATGTACTTGCTTTTTTGTAAAGTAAATTTGAAAAAAAATTAATAAACAACGTACATTGTTAATTAATTAGGAAAATTATGTTAATTTTAGAATATTATTAAATGTTATTCTATATATATATATATATATATATATTGGTAATTTTATGAATTGTTTTAACTTTTTAAAGATTATTATATTTTTAGGCATTTAAACTTTATTGCATAGATTAATAATTGTGCCAATGAATTAAATTTGATTTGAATTGCTCAATTAACTTTCAAGGAAATTTAATACATTTTTTATCATGTTTGTAAAATAATACTGCAATAAAATTATATTAAATACTAATATTATCTTTTAAAATTAAAGTTATTGTATAGAATGGATATATTATGAAAAATTAATTAGTTTTTATCATTGAAATATGTGAAGTATATTTCACATTAATTGTTAAATTTATCAAATATAAATTTGATAGCTTCGAGAAGAGGATATATTTCATTGAACAAATTAATATACTATCTATCTCAATTTCATTTAAAATGACTCTGATGTATAATAATTAAGGTGTATCACTTTTTTTTATAATTATTATAAAGTTAAATTTATTTTAATGAATAAACAATGAATTTATATATTGATTCTTAATTAGTTTATCAAGAATTTATTTTATTTATAAAACGACCCATATGTTTAATTAAATAAAATAAATAGTTCTGCATAATTCTACTATCTGACCACTTAGAGACTGAACATAACCTTGACATGTTAACAAAAATTAAATTTGTTTATATTTATGAAATAAATTAAAATTATTAATTTAAATAATTATTAATAACAAAATGTAAAATAAATATTAATAATATCTTTTAAATCATGGAAATTTATTTTTTTAAATATAAATAGATGGAAAATGTATACAACTTCAATATGTTCAAAATTAGAGAACTTTGTATGGGCTAATATCAGCCATGCGTGTGTGTCATTTAAACAACTGTGCAGGTTAGTTTCCTTAAAATTAATTTACATAAATTCATTACATTATGATAATTATAACGTTTACTTATGTTAATAATGGCCAAACAATGTATCTAATTTAAAAAATAAATTTCTTTGCTAGATTTCATATATTTTTCTTTGTGTATCATTTAATATTTTAACATAATTAATTTGTCGAAATTTAACGATTATTATGAAAATTTTCCAAATTTACAAATGTATTCAATATCTTGTTTCTATTATTTTTAATTATTATTATTATTTACACGTTGTTCTAATTTACAATTTTCTAAGACCGACCGTTGTATAATTTCAAATTCTGCATACAACAGATTGAGAAATAAAAAGAAACAAAGTTCCTTGACGTAAATGCTGAAATTATCATCCTTGCGGTTTACGTCAAGAAAATGAAATTAAAATAGTATATAAATTTAAACTTTATCTGGAAAGATAATTCATATGCCATAAAATTCCGAAGGTCAGTTATTTCCTTCAAATAACCAATATATATTTACTAATACTGGTGCATTCTCTATGTCCTGCAAGTACAAATAACGAATGTAAATAAATAACCCCGCCGAATAAAGAGTTAATAAATTAACAAAACGAAACAAATAATTATCCTGTTTACGAGAATTCAAATAAAATCCTATACTCATTTCTACAAGAAAAAAAAGAAAATAAAATTAGAGGTTAGGGTAATATTAAAAGATCGAGAACTCAAGATTCCACAACGTGTTTGAGGTAGAAAAAAAAATAAAATACGAAGAGAAAAAGGACGACGATGGTTTCGTACGAAGGAGGAGTGTTTAGAGTGGCGCGCAACGAAAACTCGAAAAGAAGAGGAGAAGGGGAGGAGGAGGGGAGATCTGTTCATTGCCATTGCCACTGTCATGTTGCCCCGCCACGTGGTGTTCGGGGTACCGTCATTATTCGACGGACCATCGTGTGGCGTGATTCGAGCCGGCGACTCATTTCCACGTTTTATTCGCCTTATCGGTTAGTATCGGTACAACTTTCGCGTTACGTGTGTCGCGTCCCTGGCTCCTAACTGTAAAGTCAAAGAGAGTTGCTCGCCGAGCGGAACGTACGCGCCTGAAACTAAAACGGTAAAGTATTCAAATGCACGTGCTTTAAAGTTAGAAATTGAGGATGAGAAATTAAACGAGAGGTACCAAAAAGCGCCATGGCGTTTTCCGTGTGGCTTCGGCATTTTGGGGTCGACGCGACGAGAAAGCGCGGGAAATTTTTAAAATCCATTTTTACGCCATCGTCGGTAGTGCCGGTTTCACGTGTGAAATGCGACCACTTTTGCGGAAGTGTTACAAAGTGTTTCACGGGACGCAATGTTAATCTATGCTTGACGTCAATTTAGCGGGGGATTCGGGGCGTCGGTTGTTGACGTCTAATCGCGCGACTCCACGGCACCTGTGCCGTAAACGTGTTTCGCAAACGTTCGATTCACCGACCAATTTTCGTTTTACTGTTAGACATTTCGCCATGTTTTATGGTCGATGCTCCGGAAAAATGAAAGCGAAAATTTGTCACCATCTTACATCATTCAATATACAAAATCGTATTTTTAACATCATTTTCTTTTTTCTCTGTTTAATTTATTATCTGGCATGACTGTAACTATCGTTAAGATGTCGCGTTGTTGATCTAAATTGTTGTCTGCTTGTAAATATAATTCTCGATAAAAATATGCATATAATAGTTTATGCGCGTACATCGTAGTATCTCGGGTCACGTTTTTTTTATTTATTTATTTTTTTTTTTTAAAGAATTATCAGGCAGCCTTCGTGACACTTTTTTATGTTATTTCTTTGTGATTACACCTGTCTTATCTTTAATTGTACGCAAAATTACAAAGCAATTTGTAAAGTGATTAAAATTGACGGTAAAAAAAAAAAAAAGAATGCCTTGATAATGTCTTGTAATCGTAGTTGTTGCCGAATTACTCGTTAACCCGTCGATTTGTTTTATTTGTATGCAGAAAACCATTTTTTGACGGATATATCGGGATGTAAAAAATAAAAACAAATATAATTTTTGTTTACTGTTACGTAAACACTCGTCACCCGTTCGGCCCATAAAGGGGTCAGTGAAGGCACATTCTTCTACACTGAGAAAAAAGTAATAGTAAAATTGAAAACAATTTATATCCATTTGAGGATATCTCTGAAAAGAGAAAAGTTTTACTATTAAAAATAGTAAAAATGATAGTTATCAAAGCAATTTGTAGTACTTTTGTACTAATATTTACTACGTGACTTTTAAATTTTACTATTATTAACAGTAGGAATAATTACTTTTCCAATATATCCTCAAATTGATAGAAAAAATAGTAATTTGTGATACATCTTTTTTCTCAGTGTAGGGGAAGGGGGTCACCGGCTGAAATATTTTCCTACTCGAACTGACTTTAAATTGAAAAATCTGCATTTCTTTGTTGCGAAAAGTCAGAGAAAATGGGGTTTCTTTTTTGCCTCACTTTAATTGCAATACCCAGTGATACAAAAATTTCAATTTCAGCCATTAAAATATTTTTTTTATGTATATAATTAGAGTCTATTAATCCATTTTATTATAATTATTGTTACTGTTGTTATTGCTATTATTAGTATTATTATTATTATTTAATTTCTATCGTTTTTTCTTTTATTTCTTCTTTTTTTCCTCGCAATGTAGAAATTTATTCACTCCCATTGCAAGTTGTTTTCAAAATTTATTTTAAACAAACAAAGGACAAGTGTTTTCTTCGCTTTAAGCACCGATTTGTATCAATAACAAGACTTAATTTAGACAAATTGGAGACAAATGAAATTCAATTATTAAATTTTAATACATAAAGGTATTTGGCATTCATGAGCAACAATTGCTGCAATTGAAGCGGCATCTGACATATATTTATGCTTTTTTCAATATAAAACTAGTCAATAGTCTTAGACTTATATGATTTATCGTTAAAACAGTAACTGGGTAAGCAATCTGCACTTATAGATTTTAATACATGTCCGTTTCACATGCGGTACAAGCTAGTCTTGTACTTTTGAACTTCGTTCTGTGAAGTTTAACCGTTCAATCAGCAAACTGCAAAATTTCCTTCCGATCGAGTCTATTTCGCAAGAGCTGAATTAATATCGGTTCTATGATCAGTAACATTTTTCCGCCCGCTCCAATTACTACTGGCATAATTTCCCTGCGAATTCTAACGAAACTTGCGCCATGATTTTTGTATGATTATGTATAATTGCAAAACTTGGTACCAGGTGGTTTATGTAATACCGCGCGTGGTAACAAATTTGTATTAAACGAGGCGAGAACTGGCGTTGAAGACTTTTCGACTGTTCTTCGTTATCTCCTTTTTGTATTTTGATACACGTTTCACGTGTGCGAGATCATAAGTAAATATTTATGATCATAGTTTCATTTATTCGGATGCTCGGGCATTCGACTTTTAAAAAAAGAAAGAAAGAAAAAACAAAGATATTGTAAAAGTACAAAATTAAATGCGACAAAGATAATCTTTAGATTAAAGTTGCAACAAGTTTCACTTGTAATATTTTATCGATAATTAATGAAATTAGATTATCAAAAGTCAATGTCTGGAAAGTTATCGATATAAGTACGTTGATTAATTGATGATATTTTCATTGAGTACACTGAGAGAAATCGCTAGCATTGGTAGTCGCTGCACTGAGAAGAAAAGGTATATTTAAAATTACGGTATTTGAGAGGTATATTAATGTGCACCGGGAAAAAAGTTGTATTTAAAATTACCATACCTTCTGAAGGTTGGAAGGATACAGTCTAGAGTGTTGTGCTATTTTACCATACCATTGCAATAAAATTTATATGTATGGTATAGTAAAATTTTGTATTCAGCATGGTAATAATTACCATAAATCCTAGCAACTTTACAAGGTCATATAATAAATTTTACTATACTATATAAAAAATATTATGTTGGTATAGTATTTGTAGAAACATTGTAGACTATATCCCTTCAATGTCTGAAGGTATAGCAATTTTTATTATAACTTTTTTCTCAGTGTATGATATAGTAAAATTCTATATTTAGTATGGTTATAACCACCATAAATCCAGGCAACTTTGTAACACAAAAACTTTTAATATATCACACAAAAGGTCTTATCAAGTTGGTATAGTAATTACATAATCATCATAAACGATGTCCTTCCAACGGGAGTAGGTATTTAATAGTGATATTTAATATCACTTTTTTCAGTTTTATCAGTATATTTTATAATAACTTGGGGATGTATGTGTTCATTTATAGTATTCTTTATAATTTAACACAGTATTTAAAAAATAAACCTTAAAGAAAATGTATGTTAATAAGGAATAGTAGCTTGAAATATATTGACCTTCAAAAGCTACTATAAATATGAGATGGGTGTGGTCTAAATTGTTTCGATCACACATATCAGTCAAGTAAGACCTATATTTCTAATCAGCAGTATAGAGTAGTGGTAAAGGACCTACTCTACTTAACTTATTTTGAGCTAACGAGTTCTATTCCTTGTTTAATTTATTTTCTCTAATATTTTTTACTCAAAATACTACATCATATTATAAAAGATACTATAAATGTGCACGTATTTCCCAGTTTTTACAAAATATAATAGCAACCACTAATAAATTTATCTCGCTGTACTGTTGTAGTAGTAGGGATTCTTGCTTTCTCACGCATTCTGCAGATTATTTGAATAAGTGCATTACTCGTAGCATGTTTATGGTATCGGTTGTTACACCTTGGTGGAAAGTACATTAACCGTTATGATTTAAAGAAATAAACTCCGATTTATCTAATCTTAAATTAAATCCACCACTATTGTATCAACAACACGTGACTCTGCAGTTAAGTCTTTAAACGTTGCAATTTGTGCAATTCTATTGGACCATTGTTATGCAACGAAAAAAAAACGCTCGGGATTTGTGCCATGTATTACTCGATAATCAACCAAATGTCATTTGAGGAATTGTATATTATTACAGTTGTCATGTGAAAACATTATGAAACAAATGTGATGAGAAATCACGTTTAATAATGGCCAATGCAACTGTTTAAGTCATGCAATTTCGGAGCAAATGACTTATTTTACGTTATCTTACACTTGTTATCTTACCTGACGGTGAAGTGAGTAAAGAAAAAGGGTTTATTGGGTCGGCCGTTGTACATATTGATAATTCAAATAAGGAAACGCGTTTTCCGTTAGAAATCATAATGAAATTCATTTGATGTATATAAATTTAGCCTGCGAATTACATGTACGCGTACGTAAGGAGGTGGGTGATGTATTTAAATCAAATGGCATACATTATTTATCAGTTGTAAGTGCAAAAAGTACAAATTTATCGATTCACTTTTATTTTAAGTATGATCATCTGATTAAAAGTATAGTAAATTGTTTAATATGTATAACTTGAGATTAACGTTTAATACGTATAACTTATGTATTGCCAGTTTTCAATTCTAATGAGTTAAGGTTGCGAATGACAAAACTTGTTGTATAGTGTAACTTAATTAAAGCACAAATAAATGAGGCTTGTATCAGATTCAGTGATAATAACAAGCACAATAAGAAAGCTTATCAATAATCTGTGTCATTATTAAAATATTATCATCTTATCTCTGTCAGCAAACAATGAAAATTTATACTTTCACCCACTTTAATTGCTTATCTGGATGTTGTAAAAAGATAAAACTATGTTATGTTTTGTTTGGATTTTAAAGACGTTAATTGCACATTTAAATAAAGTAATTTTTGTTGCATCTGCACTGGAGAAAAAAAGAGGTTTTAATCAAACGATATTTGCCACAGTCAACTCCACAGTGAACTTTTTAATTAAAGTTTTAAACAAATGTAAGATTTTTTTTCAATCAAGTGATATTGGTGGAGTAAAGTCAACTCCATGAAAAACCAATAACAACTTATATATAGTTGTATCGACTCAAAAAATCTTGATTTCAGAGCTGGTTGGGATTCGTTGAAGAAAACTTTAACTAGTACTAAATGGGGTTCGTTGTAACAAGTATTTTCACTTGTTTTCAGCATAATTCGTTTGATTTTAGTAATTATATACAAGCTCACAGTGGAATTGAAAATAGCTCATGGATTTTTCCCAGTGTACGTGACGTTAAAGTTAAATACTCACAAGTTTTAACTTCTAAGAGGATAAATTTTGCATGTGAAAGGCAAAAGTTTGATAACAAATTGTAACTATTAATATGAATTATTATATTTCCTACAAAAATGTATAAAAAGCGAAGAGGTCTTACGTTGTCAAACTAATAACACGTCAAAATGATTATATAATGGACAGAAATAATATTCATTGCATATTGTACAATAATTTAAAGAAAAACAGTACAATGTAGGTGAAAAGGACGCCGGTTGATAACGAGGCTGTTATATTCAAATAGTATTAATATTTCAGTTTTTAGCAACACTACTTTAACAATAATTTTCCAAGTCCAGACTGCATTAACAATAAACATCGGACCCCTTCATTGTAATTACAGTATAATTGTAAAATCATTCTGATATGAGTATAATTTAAGTGCATATTTTATCATATTTTTGTTAAAACATTGTGCAGTGCTGTGTGCATTAATAACTAGTATACATTCTAGTATATATACTGAGAGAAAAATTGTCATCTTTTTTTTGTAGTTTGAAGGGCATCGTGGATAAAGTTAAAAAAGTGCAATCAAAAGTGATAAAATGTACTCATAAAGGACTTAAATATTGTGATTTTTCACTTTATTTCTATCTACATTGTACTATTTTTAATGCAACACTGTCCATCATGTCCTTAAATTTAAAACTCAACAAATTGCACTTGGATGTCTATTTACATTAAATAGAATCTATTTATCATAAATAGAAATATTCTTACATTAAGAATTTCTACTAATATTAAATAGAAAATCTATTAGATAGAAGAAGATTCTATTGTTCTTAAATAGACAGTTTTGTGAGAGAGAATTTCAACATTTTCAACATTTTTCTCTCAGTATACTACTAGTATATATTCTAGTAAACATTCTACTAATATATAATACAAGTGTATATATATATATATATATATATATAAATTTGCCAAATGGTGGTTTTGGAGACACGCCCTATTTGGGAGACTAGGTACGTATTGGATTTTCAAATTTTGGAGGTAAATTTTCAAATTATGGAGGGAAATTTAAAATTGAGTGTTTAAACTATGTTATAAATTTTTAAAAACTAACTAAACTCACTTTTACAAATTTTTTAACAAAATAACGAAACTAACTTTGCCGGGCCCCAGGAACGTAATTTTAGGAAGTGTCCTCAAAACTGCCATTGTTTCACAATGTGACTTTGGGGACAGTCCTCAAAACTACCAAATGTCCTCAAAACTGCCA
>JABFPN010001094.1:0-33263 GCA_022817305.1 Leptoteleia sp. ZL-2020
GGAGGCGAAAAAGGAGCAAAAAAAAAAAAAAGGAGGAAGTCTCGTAAAGGAGCCGGGCAACGCGCGGCGCAAAAAGTACGCAGATGTATCGCAACTGGCTAACGGTACTTGTGCGTGGCCAAAGAGGAAAAATTAACGGAGAACAATGCATCGGACCTGGGTACTCTCGACCGGCCAACTTACTCACCCGCCGTCCTTCTCTTACCCGGGAATCGCGCAAAAGGGACCAAAACAAACCGGGCTCCTCAAATGTTATCCTCGGTTTTTTTCCATTATCCGCTTCGATTAATTTATTTCCTTTATTATTATCCGTTTATTATCTTCTTTTCCCCCTTTTTTTCTTTCTCTCTTTAATTCAATTTTGTTTCTTCTACTATTTTATTTCTTTCGCTTGCGTTTCCCTATTTATCGTTACACTTAAATTTTACAATTAAATACATTAAATCTTGTCACAGGTAATTTTTCGATTTTGACGCGGTCCGCTCAAAGTTCCCGAAGTGAATTGAATTTGTCGTGGACAACATTTCACTATCTTTTGTTATATTTAGGTTCGAAATTATCTCTTATTTGTCCATCTGAAAATGCCTCTACTCCAAAAGATATGCATTGTTTGGGGAAAAATGAAACGGAAATTTTCTATTTCACTGCATTATTTTGTGCATTGATAGTTTACTTTAACAAATATTAATTCTTCTGACCCAAGCGTTTAAAATTATTAATAATAATAATAATAAGGAATATAATTTCGGTGCTTTACAACCAACTTTCTCATATTTCTTCAATTTACATATTCATCACTCGTATTTCAATGTCTACCCGATACTTATCAATTTTCAAAATCCATTTAATCAATTAACATTTAAGGAATGAGAAATTCAATTATATTTCCAAGACGAATATAAACCGATTTAATTCCAAGGCGGACTGAGAAGTTTTACCGATTAAACGGCGCTATTTGGGAGTCAAATTCGTATCGGCCGAGAAGTTATTTCAAGGATGGCATTGACTCCCGCGAAGCAGACGACATTTGGGTCGGTAGCGAGGTTCGCGCCGACTTTTTTTCTCGCTTCGTTTTGTCCGAGGGACGGGGGGGGGGGGAGGATCACCGATGCGCTCAACTCCGCTCGAGCCGTGCCTCCGGACCGTTATTTTTATGATGCGAGAACATTAATGTAGATCTTATTCATATTGTCTTGAGGTCACCGCGCACGCGCCACTTCATTTCGTGTACCGATCTTTCCGGTCAACGTTGAATTATCGCAGAATAAACATATATTATTTATCCATTGAAAGTGTCCCCGGGGCGGAAAACCTCGGAAAGATCCGTTAAAAACGACGACTGTAGGAATTTTTTAAAGTTCAATGATAAATTTTGACGGCTCGGTGATAAATGTCGGAAGAAGAGAATGGACGAACGGGCAGAAGCACATGGAAAGAAGTGATGTAATAAAAATTATTGACTTTGTTAGTAAGCTGGTCGTATAGTTGGAAATTTTGAGAAATTACTACTATAAGTTAGCAAAAAGTATCAAAAAGTATAGTTTGTTGATATTAATCTTTGAAAGTTGACAGTATATGTCAATATACTGACACTTTTTACTAATTTGGGATAGTAAATATGTCAATTTTTACAAGTGTATGACCTAAAACAGTTTAATTTCCCTTATTGTAAGCAACGGAAGTTGTTTCACAAAAGTGATACAAGTATTAACGTCCTAACTTTGTCATAAATATTTTATCCATCCTTCAAATTTATTTGAAAACAATATATCATTATTTTACATGTAAAATTATTTTCTGCCTGCACTAAACGATTGGTTTTAAATCCAAACGATTGTTTCAAGAGTGAGTTAGCGTTCACCGCTAATGAATGGGAGAGCAACAAGGAACAACACTTTAATTAATCGTTGGAATAATCGTGGCGTCGGCGGAAGACGTTGGCCGGAGGGTGTCGAGGTGCGTTGGAGCGTCGCACCTCGATTCAAAGTCGAGAGACTTCAACTAGACGCGAGACGCGCCACGTCGGGATCCACGATCTGTGAGTCAGTCGCGCGAACGAGTGAAAGTCGAGCGGCGTGCGCGCGGACCCGCGCTCAACGCCGATCGTTAATTCGCCCGAGACCCTTCCGCCCGCCTCCACCCACCCCCTCGCGAACCATCCGAAAACCCGGCTCTGGCCGTTCGCGGCCTAAAAACCGCCGAGTTTTCCCGCAAAACTGCCGCGTAACTGGGAGTCGTTAAAATTGCCGCGCAATGCTGTCGGTCACGGGCAATCGTGCCACGCGGACCAGTCAGTTGCGCGCGACGCGCTCCGCATCAGGCGTTCCATTCCATTTTTCGCGCGCGACCAATGTTGCCGTTAAAATCACTGCCTTCGCAATGGCAAGGCATTTTCACGCGCAATTTCCCACGACCTTTTTTTCAATCTTTTTCCAACTATAATTTTATATCCAGACCATTTAATATTTCAATATCATTTGGAACATTTAAGAACAGTTTGAATATTAAAACACGCGATTACGGAAGCGCAAGTGTTTGCGGGTCGATTTTTCGGCCGATTGTTCGTCGTCCACGTCGTCGGTTGATAACGGGCGAGATTAAGTGCACGGCTGGCGGTTAAGAGGAGCGCGCAAAAGGAGCACGCCGGTCGCCAATTAACTTGAATAATCGCATTTAATGAAGGAAAATGTGAATGAGGAGACACTGGATACATAATATTAAACGGTAGATGGATGTGCACGCGTGCACATCGCACAGCGGCGCGACACACACCGTGGCCAATTTAATGTCACGGAACAATACGGTCGTCACGTTCAGGTCGCGGAAATAAACCGCTTATTCCTTCTTCATAACGAATTTGTGCCCTTTTTTCTATTCCCTTGAAAAAAAAGTAATACAACAAAAACTATATTTGATCTCTTTTAGCAAAGAAAAAAGAGTAATATACATAATCTAAGGTGTGCCAAAGAAAATTTGACTTTTTGCGAAAGGTAAAATTTTCAGGTATATTCAGATAAAGTCAATTTCAAGTATGTTTTCAATTTTAAAATAAATTGAACGGGAAAAAAGTGATGAATAAACAAAAGTATTGAATGTTAAAACGCCGGTAAATGGCGCGAATGTTTGAACCTTGACCCGGGGTTTATTGCGACTTTTTTTCTTCATTTATTGATAACTCGAAAGAGAGAATTGACGTGCGCACGCATTTACAATTTCACTGCCAACTTCGGAGAGAGCTTTACTTTTTAAGAATGGACCTCGATTCAACCCAGAAGGGTGTTCAGGGTGAAACCGCTCGATATCGTTGCACGAGTGGCTCGAAGTTGGGTTCGTTAGCCGTCACGATGCGCGGCATTACGTCGAGTGACGTGCAATAGCGGAGCACGCGACCTATGATTCGTCGCGATCCAACCAAACGAGCTTGTTAACTCTTGTTTGGCCAGCCATTCCGACTTCGGCTGATACTTTTTCATTCATAATTACCAGTTCCGCTCGAACGTGAATAATCAACTTTGCGCGGTGCAATTACACAATTGGCCAGTTTCATCAGCAATTACGCTAATAATTTAAATCACGTGACCGAGATTTAACAAGGTTTTAATTCACCATTTTAACACCTTCACGCAAAGATTTGTATTATCCAGTGAAAGGATTACGCGAATTTAAAAAATTTTAACAATATATTTCAAAGAGTTTGATTTCGAACCTCATTCTTAAAGCTCAACGTGAAGTTGCAGCGATCGCGATAAAGTGCGCGCGCGTCCACGCGCCAAATACGAATGTTTAAAAGAGATAAAGTTGATTTTAAGGAAAAAAGTCATTCTAGCAAATTAATAGGAAGAGAAATTGTAATTTATATGATATTTTTTTGATAATTAAAATAAAATGGACTTAAGAAATGTGTCCATTTTTCAAAATTAATACTTTTCTTTCTTTTTTCCACGCAAATAAATTAATCCCACAAACAATCGCTCGAACTTTTTCGTTCGATCGAGCAGAAATTTTGTCGATGAACTGCAACGAGACTTGCGCTTCTCGTAACTTAAGGAGGACAACGGGTATACTTTCTCTCGTGGAGTTTCTCACGATGCCACTGATGTCGCGAGCCAAACGATTGCTCGCGCATTCAGCGCCTTTGTACAACAGTGCAACGTAACGAGAAAAAGAAAAAAAAAAAAATAAAGAAAAAAGAGCTCGGCGAGAAGATCGCTCGGCAAATCAGTGGCTTCGCGCGCGCAAAACCCGGATTATTCGACGATTAATTCGAAACTTTCTAATTCCGTCCGCTGAATCTTCACTCTTTTGACTCGATTACCCATCGTCGGGACTAATGGTCTTCAATTCGCGGCACCTCTTTCTATTAAATTGCGCCAAATGGAAATCGTCCGTCATTAATTGCTCAATCCCCGCGCGGCATAATAAATTATGTCGTCCTTTGTGTGTTTTGATGTCGCCGTCTTGATGATGTCGATCTCGAGTGGTCTTTTGAAATTCTCGCAAATCAATAAAAAGGACTGATTGGTTGGAAGGATGGGGTACTTTGAATTTCACCCAATGTCAAAGAGGGGTCCGGATTCACGTCGAAAAAACACTGATAAGAAAAAAAGTTGTATTGAAAATGACCGCACCTTCTGGCGTTGGAAAGATATTGTCTACGTCTATTATTTTACCATACCATTATGGTAAAATTTTATGCATGACACAGTAAAATGTTATATTCAATATGGTAATAATTATAATAAATCCTGAGAACTTTACAAGGTCGTATAAGAACTTTTACTATACTATATAATAGTATATTACTCAAATTGGAAAGAAAAGTGGTCTTATGTTGGTAACTCAAGCCAAAGGCGGCGGGTTGCCAACCTAAAATCATTTTTGTTAGAGTTCAGTACGATATTTTATTCACAGTAAAAGTGAAATATGTTGGCAGCCCTGCAGGGTTACCAATACATTTTATTTTTAAGGTGAGTAAAACATATTATTATGTTGGTATAGTTATTCATTGTCAGAAGGTATAATAATTTTTATTATAACTTATTTCTCAGTGCACTTTTTTTTTTGTTTAAAGAAAAGGACGAACTTGTTTGGGGGAATGTTGCACAAATTTTCGCACGTTTGAAAAAGAAAGATAATTTTTGCGTTCAATTACATTTTCGAGGACCAAATTAAGCTGGGAATAATGAAATTTGTCTGTGAAAACGGGCAAAACAAGAAGAGAAGCCGGCCTTTTCATCGATTGGGTACTGCGATTGCGAAGGTCGCGAGGGTGGCTTGAAAAAAGGAAAGGAAAAAAGAGAAAAGTCGATCGATTGGTCGAGTTGCAATGCGGATGAAGCGGATTTGCAATGTCAAAGTTTTTCCAGTGTCACGGTCAAAAATTGAACGCAAATGTCAACTGACCTGTCACGCCCAAAGAAAAAAATTTATTAGATATAAATAAATGGCCTTAGTTGAACAAAAATTTTACTTTATTTGAATTAAACTTTTTCTTTGTTTTAACTAAATTGTTTTCTAATCATCCTATTTATTTAAAATTAACAAATTTTTTTCCCTAAGTGCAATTCAACGGATCGTGACACTTTTCTTTCTCTTTTTTTTTCTCTTTCTTTTTTGGTTCCTGGAATCGAGTGGATGTTTAATTAATCTGTCATATTGTTGCAATTTGACGTTCGCGTTTCTTAATGGCAGGTCGAACAAAGAAAATAAAATTGTTGCAAACGATTGGCTAATGATTCTCGATATCATCATTTGTCGGTCAATGAAAAGTCACGTTAATTGCGGTAGATTAAACGGGACAAAAGTAAGAAAAAAAAAAAACTTTCATCACTCAACGAGAAAGATTTCGCGAAATCAAATAATTAGAATTATTGCGAATAAAAAGGTAAATATACCGAGAAGAATGTTTCGGAAAAATGACTAAAGTTTTCAATAAGCAACATTTAACGAGCTGATTCATGTATATTTTCTTATAATTATCGATATTACTCAGCTTACTTTATCTCTCAAAGCGAATAACTTTAATATTGCTTTTCCTAAATTAGTAGCAAAATTTGCCAATATATAAATGTATAATTCAATAACTAATTAATTACATTTAAAATTAATTAAAAAATAAGAATATTTAATTATAATTCCAATTAACTCTTATGACCCTAAAATTAAAAATTAAAAAATAAAATGTGTATTTAATGTGAATCATAGCAAACTTATTAAAAGCATACTTTAAATTAAAAAATTAATATGAAATCAACAATATACATTTAATACATTGCAATGCATAACGTAAACAAATCTTTAATGGCTTTAAATTGTTATTTTTAATGTTACTATTAATCATTTGTTTTTGTTATTAATTATTTAAAGAACTGAAAATTCCAATACGTTTCTTTAATTTTCAACCAAAACGCTTCTACAGTCATCTAATTTGAGTCTAATACTTGCAAGGTCACGTGAAAAGTGTAGGTCGTTCATAAAAGTGGATCGACTTTGCTCGTTAAGGTACGATCCTAGATAAACTCACCCTTGGAATTTCAAATTGCAATTATTGTAAACTGGTCAATGTCAATCGGACCCAATAAATTACAGATGGACATCTAACTATTTTACCGAGATAAAATCAATTCGAATAGTTTAAATCATAAAACTAAACGCCTCCCTTCAATGATTTAAAAATTTACTCCTAAAAAATTCTACTTTTTTCTTTCAAAATAATTCTCATTTATATCCAAGTTGATTCAGAATAAAAAAGAATAATTTAAAACCGACAAGTATTTGTAAAGAAATATTTCATGTACTTTCTATCTTGTACTAAATAATAATAAAGAAAAATATTGAAATGTGGAAAAATGTGATAAAATTTCGCGGTACGTTTTCAAGATCCAATTTGACAGCGCGCGACAAAGTATTATCTGCTCGTAGTTATTTTGATTATAAATAATGGCCCTTTTCATAGACCGTGACAAAATTCATTTGTATGTTAAACGAACTAGCTGCCGGTGTAACTGTCAAAACCACGCCCTTTTATCCTTGCGCCCACCAGCGCTTTCCGGTGTCGTAGGCAGGACAGTTAAAAGTGCTCAACTTTTCCACATCCTTTCTATAATAGCTCTGTTTAATCAAGAAGGAATTTACGCGCTTCTCTCCATCCCAAAATTGAAAAGTAACAACAAACCAAACAAAAAAACAGATATAATAGGAAATGGGGGAGAAAAATGTTGCAAAGCATTGCAATAAATAAAGAAGATAAATCAAATCAGAACGAAAAAGGAAATAAAAAAGTGAAAATAGTAATTTATCGACATTCTGCGAGGACCAGGTTCGAATCCCGTGTCAAAGCAATTTATTTTCCAATTGAAATTCACTCAATTTTTAATCATCTCCAATGTCCCAATTAATACGTGTCCATTAATGATTATTTAAATGACAATTTTGTAAGATAAAAGAAAGTTAACAAGGATTGAGTTCAAGTCCCATATCAAACTATTTTTTTTTATCAATTATAATTATTAACAAAAATTTATATCGATAAATAATTGTATTACTCGATAAAGGTCAATATTTGCATTGATTTGTTCGAGATGCAAGTGGAAATTGTATCCGACGTGGGGGGTACTCTCGATTGGCGACCGGCTGAAAGTGCGTAAATCGATCGCTCGGTCGTAAGTAACGACGGATTCTGCGTGCACTCGAGGAACAGATTCACGCGCGCCACGATGATTCATCCGCAGCTGTCCGTATGCGGCTCAATTTTCTTCAAAGATATCCCCCGTTTCTGGTAAAACGTCGCGCACAAGTCTGCGCCGGCCAACTGCGTCGTTCATCGACACACTTTATCCAGCGAAATTCTGAATCACCCTGCAATAATTTGCTGCGTCGTTCGGATCGACACAGAGATCTCTTTCGCTGTCCAAATCGAATCAATCCAACGGTTTAATCGACAAGTTTTTTTTATCCACCGAACAAAGTTGTCAATTAACACGAGCATTAAAGAACAAAGCAAATAATAATAAAAGTACAAAAGTATAGAAATTAGAACGTTAAATATTCCGCATTTAATAACAATTAAACAAAATCTAAAATTTATATTAGATGAAATAGGCGTGACATTTTTAATAATAAAATTGATAAGAATTAATTGCTCATTTCTAAAACGCAACAAGTGAAATCGTGAAAGAACGAGAATTTAAATTGGAGAAACAAAAAAAAATGAAGAAAAAAGATGAAAAACTGCGGGAGAATTTTTGAAATTTCGCAGGGCGCGGTCGTGCGCAGTCGCGAGAGCCGAAATTGCGCGTCCGGCGAGGGGTGCGCACGGTCCGCCTCGACCACGAGACGCCTTTCGATACCGGTATCGAACTTGTCGCCCTTTTATGGATGCAATTGCTGGTAAACACGAACACCAAGGAGTACCGTTAATCAACATCACTTACACGCGCGCGCGCGCGCGCGCTCGCTCGTTCGCGTCCGCCCGGTGCGTGGTGCCGAGCGTGCCTCGCTCGCAAACACCTTGGCTCTGGCGAAAATCAATTTTTGAATTTCCGTACCCCACCGTCGATTCATTAATTATTCCCCCCCGAGTGGCGCGCGCGAGGGTGCGGCCCTCGAATCTGCACCCAATGCACCGTTTCAATCGCGCAACGCCGATTTCACATGGGCCTTCTTTGTCTCCCATTTTAACAGGCTGCGGGGAAAACGCCCAAGGTCACACCATTATGGTATCCCACTTTTCAATCAGATCCCGTTTTTGGTAGCGAACTCGCGACGGTTCTTGCAAATTGCCTCTTCAGTTTTTCATCGTTGCCGAATTTCACTTGCCAAATCGAAAGTAGAATCTTTCTTAATGGATGCCACTCAACTGTCTTATTAAATGGTCGAACCAAGCGAAATTGAACTTCTAAGTTTAATTTTTATAGGAGAAATTTATTTTTAATTTCGAATCTAGGGTTTTGTATGATTTTAAGTTCGTTATAGCACCCGCTGTCACTATTCTGATAATGAAAATTCTATTTTAAAGTAAGAGACTTTAATAATTTTAAGTTTAATGATAAAAGACTTTAATTATTTTCAAGTAAATCAAGAGTCGCGGAAGCGAATCGACGAGCCATGTTATAATTTTGTTACCTTTGCGAGGTTAAGTTTGGAAAGATAGTATTTACAGTAAAAGACATACTTTTATCAGTCTAGTCCCGTGAGAACTGAACTTCTGACCATTCGTTGGTGAAATCCGAAATTTGACAACTGAAACAGGGCACCGGTTTCTTTTCCAACATCCAAACGCGATTATATTTTCCCCGAATTCGGTAAAACACAATTTAAAATGACTATTTAAACCGGTAATCAACTTTAAAGTATTGTCAACTTGCAATATGAACCGTAATTCCAAAAACCGGCACCGAAGTTTTGAATTTTGGGCGCCGAAATGAAAAAGATAGTTGGTACCAATCACTGGCTCACGATTTATAATGCCCCCTCACCAAAACTATCCTCTTTGTTTTCGATCGCTCGGTTCGTTTGACTTTAAATTCGATATGTTCAATAAAAAGAACAAAAAAAAAAAAGGGTCACTTTTTAGTGGCAAAGTTGGCGCGCAAAACTAACCTGCTAAAGAGACCGAAAGTCACACAATAGATACCTCGAAGACACGAGTAAAACACTTTCAAGAAAACTTGTATACTGAGCGAACTGGCGCTTGGTGCCGTACATTAATACTGTTATGCCGGCTGGCTGTCCTTCTCCACCCCCACCATCAACCGGATATGTCGCCGGCTAACATGGCTCAGGCGACGGCCAATCGGCGCGCGGTATTCGCCACTTTTCCTCGCGGCTCTCTCCCCTCGATCGCCGTTCCCCTCTCTCAAAGGGTGGCTGACTGCCCGACTGGGCTGACTCACCCGATGCACCCCTCTGCTGCGTCCTGCCACGTTTCCCATTATCCATTCGTTTCACGATAGATATTCCACAAAGAACATTACGCAGAATAATGCTGTATTTACCGGATTTCAGCCGGCCGCTTTCCTATACGATGCGCGCTGTCAATCAAGGGACACGTTTTTTCTATCAGCCTCTCGCCCGCTCGCTCCCTCTCTCTCTCATTCGGAGAGTCAACTCCTGGCGTTTGATAACGCAATTTGGATGCTTCGAGTTGCGCAGTTTTCAATGATGTTATTGTGGGAGGATGAGCCCAGAGCCTTTTCTCTTTCCCTCCTGTTTTCGTGATTTCTTATCAGTACTCTGTAAAAAAATGTTGGCATTAAAAGGAATAGGACGAAATTAAAATTGATAATATTGAATTCAATTGACATAAACTGAATGCAATCCAATCAAATAGAAATACTTTTGATTCCTAAATTAAATATTATGTTTTGATATATCAATGTTGTATAATTTTTTAATGAAGTTAGATAATAATTTAATTTGATCGATATGGTAATGTTTGTTGACCCAAAAGTAAATGATTTACTAATCGTTTGATGTTAGTTTCCAAACTTCGCTAATAGCAAGAAGTATTCTAGAATATATCAAATATATTTGTTAAAACGTTATGGTACATTTCTGGAATATCAAAAAATTAATCACCCAAGTACATCAGAGATATTCCAGGAGCCGAACATTAGAATATTTCCTAGCTTTATTAGGAATATTTTCATGATATACCAATAATATTCTTTGCTATTAGGGTTTTACATATACTAAAACATGCCTAGTATAAGTTATTTGAAAATATTTTTGGGATAACTTACATCTGTTGCTACTAGAGATATTTTAACGTTATCCTTTCGCTGTGAAACTTTATTTTCCCCAAAACATTGCGCAATATATTTGAATTGGCATAAGACACTGCAATAGAAAGTATGTCTTTATTAAAGTGATTATTTGACATCACCTAATCAGTCTTTAACAATAAAAAATTTTAAAGATATAAAAAAAACGGTATTTTTCAATATTTAGGCGGAGAGAAAAAATGTATTAACAATTACTGACATTGTTACTACACTGAGAGAATAATTTTGAACAAATTGTAATTTTCCGTTGTAATTTAAGAACATGATGGACAAGGTTGTAAAAAGTATAATCAAAAATTGTACAATGTATTCAAACATATGTAAAAATAAAGTGAAAAATCATAAGATTTACGTGTTTTATGAATACATTTTATAATTTTTGATTGTAACTTTTTGACTTTATCCACTATGTCCTCAAATTACAAAAAAAATTACAATTTTTACAAAAATCTTTCTCTCAGTGTAGAAATTATAATCTTAAAACAACAAAAAGTATGAATTTGTTGACAATTATTCTTTAAAAGTTGACAATATATGTCAAAATGCTGACATTTTTTACTAAAGTTAGTAATGTGTATATATATATGCAAGAATAGAAATCTTTCAATTTTTGCAAGTACTTTTTATTAACTTTTTTTATAATAATTGTTATATTACATATTAAAAAATGAATTTGTCATTGTTCTCTTATTAATTTATATGCTTTAATACACGATACAGAGAATGCTTGAATTGTTTTGATGACTGGAAACATATAAATTTCAGCGTAATTAAATTCTACTATTTATATAATATAGATAAAAATTATTCAAGTATAATTACACATATATACGTGCAAATGATTAAAAACAATTTGCTTTGGGCAGGAAAAGCAAAGTTTGCATTTTATTCATTATTTTTGCTTAAATCAATCAAACAGAATTTGTTGATTTTTAGATTAAGAAATTTAGAATAAGCAAAATAAAAGAAGAAAAACTGAATTATGTTCATTGTTATTAACTGACAAATGTGGAGATTGCCAAGTACTCACTTAACATGGCATGGCAACAAATTTTTATTACAATTTTTCTTATTAGAGTTTGTTGTCAGCCTTTTAATTCAGTAAAAAAGAATGCCATTTATACATTATTTGGGTCATCATGTTTATGAATCATTGTATTACTTTGTTTGCAACTGTTATATTATTAATATAATAATATAAAAAACACTCATTACGAAGGCGTTTTCAACGATTAAACAAATTCGATATGAAGTATAGAACAGTGTAATTAATATTTAAAGCAAATAATAGTATTATAAGACATTGTAATATATATAAAAATTATAATATTTTATCATACAATAATATTCAAATATGATTAACCGACAATTTTTTTGTTGTAAAGCATTATTTATCAAAATAATTTACATATTAATAAACCAAATGAAATATATAATTTATGACAATCGATTGAGCACGTAGACGAAAAATGTCGCTAACGTGCAAATAATTATATTTAACATTTTATCTGGAATGTTCGTGTAAGAAAATTTGAGTTTTACCAACATTTCATTCTTTCAATTTTCGATTTTAATAACGCTGATGACATGTACATTCACGCAAACATAAAAGTCCTCTTATTGTTTGTTTTCGTATCACAATTTATTTGATTGCAAACATTCCCAATTCGACTTATTATAAAATAACCGAACAAACTTTTATGAATCAATGTTAGAAATTCATCATTTATAGTATATAGAATAATATATTAAATATACAGTAATGTTGTAGTACGGTCAATTCACGCAAATGTAAATAAAAGTCGAAAACATTGTGCTCTTATTGTTTTCCTTTTTGACTTTATTCCGTTAAAAACATAACATTACCAGTTTGGCTTGTTGTGATTGGAAAGAACGACTTTAAATCAATTTTGGAAATTTGTTATTTGTGTATTGAAGAATGAAGTTCATATTTATCTCACATTATCCGTGTTATGAACAGGATGAACTCCTTTAAATCAATTTGGGAAATTTGTTATTTGTGTATTGAAGAATTAAGTTTCATATTTATTTCATATTTCGCGTGTTATGAGCAGAATTAATTACTTTAATTCAATTTAGAAATTTGTTATTGTGCATAGAAGAATGAAGTTTGATATTTATCTCACATTATGTGTGTTCAATATTCGTTTGTTCTACATTGATAAAAAATAAAAGTTGGCACTTTTTGTGCACGAAAAATACAAGAGAAATACGTTTTTAACTGTGTTCCAGACGTACATCAATAAAAATTACTGTTTTTTAAAAGTAAAGAATCTAGTGTTAAATGCAACATTCCTAAATATAATAGACATTTTTCTTTTTCAAAAACAGTAATTTTTACTGAAAGACAGATTACATCAGAAACGCAGTTAAAACAGTAACTTTTTCTGTCATATTTTTCTTATTATAAAAAAGATTAATAAAAATTATTGACTTTGTTAATAATCTGGTCATATTTTTGCGATATTTTAGAAATTACTTAAGTTAGCAAAACGTATTGATATGTTGTCAACACATTTTATTAATTGGGGATTGAGAAATTTTCAATTTTGGCAAATGTATGATCAGTTTATCAGCAATGTCGGTAGTTTTTATTAAACTTGTTTAAAAATTAAAATTGATACAAATGAAACACGATGGCAATGTCTTCATCGCACCGTCAATTCATCTTCATCTTAATTGATAATCACATTCACATTTGAAATGCATAGTAAAAGATTTTCATAACTATTGAGTAATTAAAGTGATGAATTCCATCAATGTGGAAACATTATGTTAATTTACCAACTTGTACTATTACTACCATCATAAAATTTTGGGCAGCATTGATTATTTTTGATAATTTATTACAAAGTCGGATGCTAAAAACAAACGTTCAAAGCATACATTTTGATGCCAATTTATAACACGTCATTAATTTATTGAATTATCGCAGTTTTTGTTTCAAATTCAACTTTATTCAGTTCACTTAGAATTACGCCTTAGCATATTTACAATCCAGATATCATTGCGCGTTAATTTAACGCACAATGAATTTTAATTAATTTATATCTAAATTACACATTAATATGTAATAAATGTATGCAGTAGAAAATTTTCTGTTAAGAACAAAAATTTAAATTTTATGAATTTGAGAAAATATATCACAATAAATTATGCTTTAATAAATGTTAAGTTTTTTTGGAATTTAATAAAAGATAAATCTTAAGATCTTAAAATAAAAGGGAATCTTAAGACTTGGATAAATAATGAATAAAAAGATTTAAATATTATTAAATTGATTATAGAATTGGGAAGTTTTCAAAACATTGGAAATGGCTCGATGTTGTCTTCAATAGTTGTTTTTCAATTGAGAATATTGTACATTCAGATTTATAAAGTTATCGATAAATTTATTAATATGCGTATCTAATGTTGCAAAAATATGTATTTGTCAATAAAATACCAAAGTTTATATTATATGAACATTTATATATAATATAATAGAATTAATTTAAAACTTTTATTTTAGGCATTAAAATATTAATTTTAAATTTATTTGATTTTATGACGTCAAACACTTTCAATTATATCTATAATTCATATTATATAATTTTGAATAACGAAACATTTTGCGTGTTACTTAGCATACTTTTTTCACGTCCTAAATATTAATTTATACCTTTTTATTGTGTATTCCTAATGAAATAACAATGTATATAAGTTAATTTGTCTGAATTTAATCAGGTTATTCATATAGAAGTAACGTGTGCGCATAGATTTTATTTGAAAGTAATAATTACATGCGAAGGGCAAGGATTAAGAAATTCCAATCAAATCTCACGTCAAATGTAATGTTTCTTTCACGTCATCTGACAATTTATCAAAATATCGTTACTTCACCAAAATCCGAACATATGCATTCATATATTATATATGTAAAAAACCTAATTATCATTTCATTGAGGTTGATTATAAATATTAAGTATGTACGAAACTGTTTACATCGGTGTTGATTTGTTCTAGAACCATCTATAAGAATATATTTTCCAGGTTTAATATTACTTGCTAAGATTTTCAAGTCTATATACAAATTTCTACAAAATGTACGTAATATATTTTTTACAAAGAGAATGCAATATAAATTGATATATACATATATACTTATAAACATAATCAAACTATTTCAAAACTGTTACTTAAATACAAAATATGAATTTCTTTTTAATATTGCGTGAATTTATATTTCATTCTATTAAGTGAAGAAATGTAATTTATAACGTCAATTGCGCGAATACATTATTGCAGTATTTATGTGGTAAATGAAATTAGTCAGACTGTGACTGAAATCTTTCTTAATTCATACATCAGCGAAGAATTACAATTACCAAATAATAAATTTCAAAATTCAAACACTTATTTTGCTATTTTTCTTTGTAATTTGATATTTAAAGTTATAAAACATTTCAAACTTTGCGAATTCTCTTGAATTTATTATATTTTAATAATACACCATCGTTAAAAGTTATAATAAAACCGAATAAAGAAAAAAAGGAATAAATTCACTGAATCGATTAATATATTATATCATGAAATTAAGGTCATGTATCACGTCTGCTGTCACGGAGTTAGTGTCTTTTGTAATCAAAATTTAATTAATTTATATTTTATGATCTGCGGACCAGAGCGCTATTCTATGGACACGGGAGTATAATTTGATTCACAAAAATATACGTATTGTTGAATATTCTCAACGTATTTTGGAAAATGCTGCTTCCTTTCGAGCAGACGACAAAAAAATCGCACTTTCCAAAATACGTTGAGAATATTGAACAATACATATATTTTTGTGAATAGAATTATACTCCCGTGTCCATAGAATAGCGCTCTGGTCCGTAGATAATAAAATATAAATCAATTAAATTTTTATTACAAAAGACACTAACTCCGTGATAGCAGACTTGATACATCACCTTAATAAACATCAAAGGAACTGACTCAACTTATTCTTATTTAAGCAATGACTAATTGTTTAAATGTATTGTAAAAACAAATAAAATTGATATAAAAAATTATAATTTATTATTATTAAAAGGCGAATTTACTTCATCCATAAATTTGAATGATAATCTTACAAACTTAAACTTGAAGGAAGGTGTGGTAACTAATGAATAGACTTATTTGAGTCGACTTTGGGGTATCTTTATTATGATAATGAGACTTATCACTAAACTTAATACACATCACATATTATTATTATTATTATTATTATTATTATTTCTTATATGATGAATATATACAAAAAAGCCCATTACACGAAAATACTTTCTATGACATACGAAGTTAACATCAAAAATAGTGTAAGTTATATATATACTCAACATACTAAACGAACGTAGCTTTAAATGCGTGCTTCTTTCGTATGTCGACCTACAAAACTGAATCAAATGACAAATTCATTATCCTTCGAAGATCCACATTTTAATGCTTTAAAATCGACTCTCGTTTTCTCAGTATCAAACAGAGATTAAACCGATAAACCTTAAATCGTGTAAAAAGAAAAAAGATGGGTAAAAAGATTATTGGTTTACCCACAATGCTTAAACCAAAAGAATCATCATTATAAGAAAGTATTTAGTTACAACTCAGTTTGAAATTCACGTGATAAAAATAAAAAATTAAAAAAAAAGGAAAATAAACGAGATAATTGAAAAGTAGCGATTTTTGTGATTCATTAATAAAATGAAGTTGTTTATCCCAGAGCATTTTGTATTCCCTTCTACTTTTTACTCTAATCTTCTTTTTTATCTGGGGATTTGTCACCGTTCATCGGGGAACGGGATCTGCTACGGCTTTTACTGTGTTTGCTTCCTGATCGTGATCTGGATCGGTCTCCTCTGGAACGCTCGCGGCTCGATCTTTCTCTAAATAACAGAAAAGCAACAATTCATCATTAATCAATTGAACTTCTTGTATTAATTCTTAACTTCGAATCCCTGCAATATCATTTTATTTTTTACTTCATTTAGTATTATTGAAAAAAATTCAGCAATTTATATATTACTGACAAATATCAATAAGTTGACTCTAGTGGTAATGTAACTTCTTCAAGATTAAGTAACAAAGACTGTGGATTGAACAAAATGTATGTTATTGTATAAAAATTATTTTTTGGTTTATAACAAAATGAACTATTGAATGAAAAGAAACAAATTAAACGCGTTTAAAAAAGCATCGAAATTACCATTTATTTTTTTAATTTTTAATTTTTTTTTGTAATCAGCTTGTTTAGTTAATAATAGGAATCGCTGAAAATTAAACATTTCACAATTAATAAATACATTAAAAACTATATTTATATGATCAAAATTTTACTATTATATAATACTTAATATAAAGTACTTTAGAGCAAAAATAAATAAATGTGATAAAAATAAGTAGATAAAAACATTATTGGACACAATCTTATCAGTCTGGCAAATTCTCTTAAAATAAAACAAATATGATCAAATTAAATATTTACAACAGCATCACCTACAATAATAAGATAAAGTAATGTTCTTAAAAATCTGCATTAAAGAAAGTAAACTGGAATTAAAGGATTATAAATCAATGATGAATAAGGAAAAAAAAGATTTTTAAAAGAAATTAGACAAAATAATAGGGGTGTCAATTGGATTAAAAAATAAATGGACTCAAAACTGAGAGACAAATCAGAAACAAGATAAGACCGTGAAGGCCGTCGTTCTATAAATTTGAACGTAGGGATCGTAAGGAAGATGGAAATATTTCTCGCAGAAGATTTATTTAATTAATAAGATAATTCAAAATAGTAAAAATGTAACCAAAGATGCTACGAAATCGATTTGCCATTTTCTCTCTCATTTCCTTAACTTCTCGCGCGTTTCTTTAACGAAGAAAACTCACTTTGATGGCGACTTGGCTTTGGACTTGGACTGCGACCTGGACTTTGACCTCTCAGCCTTGGACCTAGAACGAGATCTGGATTTGGACTTTGACTTAGATTTCGACTTTGAGCGGTCTCTTGATCTGCAAAATTATAGTTCGTTTGAACGAAAAAATTTTTCAACAGAAGCCATTTTGTTGTTTAGTTGGTTGTTTTCGTGAGAAAATGTAAACGCGCTAAAAACGTTGTACGAGACTTCGTGGTGCCACACTTGATGCGATTGCTCAACTAAATGTATACAAAAAAACAAAGTCTAATCAAAAGTCATAATTCGTAACAAAACGAGCGGTGCCTTCTTTACGGCTTCTACTATTGAGTTCAAGAATGAATCTAGTGGTTATCTGGCATTGGGTCGACGAATTAAGAAGATGGTGAAGAACTGCAAGGTGCGAGTCCACTTTGAGTTCAAATGGTATTATTTGCAGTTCGTAAATCAAAAGCATTAAAAATAAAGTTTATCCTTACCTTCTATATCAATCTTCCATATTTTTCTTTTCTAATAATTCTATTTTATATTGAAATAAAAAATTCAGTATTCCTTTACAAAGGATAAACGATTTGGCAGGTATATGATTTTTCATATTTCTTAAAGTGTAAGCAATATAAAAATGACCACCAATTTTGTTCATTCATAACAAAAGCTCAAGTTTTAATTTAAAACTAAATGGAGCAACTACTTAATCGGATCTGACCATCAAAACCAAATAACATTATCCTCGTTTCGTTACTGACTTCAAATAATAAGGGGGTGTGGTATCTAATGTGACAAACAAAAAAAAAGGTGTTGTCTTTTTTCATAAGCGAGAACGTGTGCGTGGAAAAAAAGAATTGCGAGTGAGTATCAAGTGAACGGGTAGTGCGCACACAACCAGATCATCAATTCTGAGAAACAAATTTGAAGTGTCGTCCGATGGAAATCTTTGGTCCGATAAACAGGAATTTCGATGACTGTTATCCGTCCTTCCAAAAAGAGTCGAAATGTTTCGACGATTACGGATCAGCCCAAAGCAATGCCAAGAGCGGTTTTAATATATTGTAAACATTAATACGTGTATCGTATTATTATTATTTACTGTTTCTATTTAAGGAATGCATGATTTAATTGAAAATTGAATCTTGCATCCCTACATTTAAGATGATAAAAAGAACGAAGAGAGAAAAACACAAACTCAATACAGACTATAAGAACAATATCTACACACAAATAGGTGAAACTAAAAAAAAACGATATAGGTGAGAATTTGCGCGGCTGCCGTGTACTTACTTAGATTTCGAGCGTGAGCGGCTGCGTTCAGGTGACTTGGATTTGGATTTAGATTTGGATTTCGAATGTGCACGAGATTTCGAGCGACTGCTACGACGACTATGGCTGCGCGAGCTGCGGCGGCTCCTGGATAGAAATAAAAACATAAATCGTTAATTTTCATTATCTAACAATGACGCGCATAAAAGTGTAACATTCATGCTTATCTACAAACAATACATTTTTCTACATAATTTTGCAGTACCACATGCTCTGTATAATTCCATTATAAACATTATTGAACACATTTCTATTTAACTCGTACTTTAATAGTCGTTTAAACGTCACAAAACATTAACATAAAGTAAACTTAACAATAGAGAGATTTATGTTATAAAATTATGTATCTTTGTATTTAAATAAATAAATGTAGATTCGTCTGATTAAAAATTATGAAATTAAATCTGAAAATCTTTTTAAGAAAATACTGTAATTACTAATGAATAAAAAAAAATTAAAAAATGTTTAATTCAAATTAAGCTGTGGGTAAATGATGTGATATTTTTATTTTTTAATGAAAATTGAATTGAAAATTCAACGCACTATTTGTAACTTTGAAGTGAGCAGAAGAGATGTTCAGGTTGTTCGATAAATTTTAGAATGTTTCAAAGAATCACTTTTACTACGGTCATTTTCTAAAGTTCATTTCTACGGTGGCGCTTATAATTACAAGGAGGTAATAAGGAGGAGAACAAAAAAAGTAAAAATAATAAATCGGGGTTACATTCCCCGACAGTACCTTGAACGGGAGCGAGAACGACGAGAATTATACCTGGAACGGGATCGTGAACGACGGCGGGATCGAGATCTTGAAACGGATCGTGATCTCGTGCTTGAGGATCTTGAACGACGGCCACGGCGCTTGTCTTCAATCAAACGGATCCTACGTCCATTCAATTCTGTATCATCTAGTTTCTCAATAGCATTTTTAAGGTCCGAGTATGTAGCAAATTCAACGACTCTGAAAAATTAAATACATATATTAATAAAACTTCTATTTTTTTAAAACAATCAATTTTTCTTATTGAAATAAAGTGTACTACTTATATTTCAAATTTGATTACAATAACAAAGTAAAAATATTAATCAATAAAAGTAACTCACCCTTCATTTCTACGTTGTTTATGAGCATCTGCATAAGTTACTTCTCCAGCTTGTCTCATGTAATCCTTGAGATCCTAAGTGTGAACAAAATTGAAATTAATACAAGGCAAAAAACAATGATATCCTAATAAAACCAAAATTTAAAAAATAACAAAAATTTCGAGAAAATAAATCAATAAATAAATAAAAATTATTGCATTGTGTTCCTAAAACGTATTCAGGGTAGATTGAACGCTGTGCACAGATAAATTATAATTCCTTGTGTTGAATGATTTGTTCTGAACAGTCAACTTGGAGTACTGAGAATCCCAACACAACATTATATACAACAGTCAATCATTGACACGTGGCATGTGCTCGAATTTAGTATCGCAGATCGCGAAACCCTTCTCATTATGCAATTCAATTATCGAATTCAGAATTTCTTTGATGCCAGGGATTGATCGTAACTTCCAATTAAAGTTCATCTTCCATTTTGATACTTTTCATCGCAAAGTGAACTTTCCATTTGGTGCTTTCCGTTAAAATCAATTTTCCGTTCATGCCGATACATTTCCGTTCATGCCGATACATTTCCGTTTGTGCTGACTCTTTCCTTAGTATGCGATGTGATCTGGTTTCCATAATACAACGTAACTCCCAGAGAGTACATTATCGACTGAGCCAATCCTTGGACTTTACTCGAACCAATGCAAACAACAATCGGAGTTCATCAATAAGCAAAAAAGAAAATTAAGTAGGCAAGAAGAAAAAGTGAAAAAGCGCGGGCGGCCATTTGAAATGTAAGAAAGCAAGAACATGGAAAATAAAGGTGGGGGGAGATACGATGCCCGTCCAAAAATCCACTTCTGTGTTCAAATCCACGTTTCCTCGCATCCGATCGGGCGATCCACTTAAATATCGAATCCTCGTAAACCTCTTGTGGGAACCAGGTACGGCTTATTCAGTTCAATCTTCAATTATTCGTGCCTCCAAAATCCAGTACCAATGTAATGTACGCTTTTATCCATGCCCATTATTAATCCATAATGCTTTCAGTTGTCCAAGTCAGTTTTCATCTTTTTCCTTTTCATTTCTTGTAATTTTGAATGACTGTTAGACGATATCCAGGGTTTTCAATCACGAAATTGATGAGCATAATGAAAAGTCTCTGTCCATTTTCATATTATTCAAGAAATTTCAATTAATATTGAATAGTTAAGTTGTTCAAATAAAAATTTGTTTATTAATATCGATAATGTTACATCTTTAAGATTGATTCTTCTTTAGAACAATTAATTTCTTTATGGAATATTCCATAAAATAATAAACTGATCTTAAGAGCACTTAATTATAAAAATTGAAACATTATTGATATTAAGGTAAAATGTCACTCCTTGGCCAATTCACAATGAACATAATCTTCTTAATAATACATATTTTACAACATATTTGAAGATATGTATTATTAAGAAGGTCATGTTCATTCCGAGTTGGTCAACGAATGTCATTTCACCTTAATAAATAAATTTTATATGTAACAAAAATCAACTATTTTCTTGCTAAACTAATAATTATCAGTCGAGAAAATACATTTGATTAAGATTATGTGATTTGACTTTAAGATATCTAATTTCGAGCACATGTTTAGAGACTTGTTATATGCAGTATTAGTAATTTTGAAATCGCTTTACCATTACACTAGATAAGGAATTCCCTGATTAATGTGAATTTGTGCACAATTTGAACACCTTTTGAATTACTGTGACTTTAATCCTGTAACATGATTAATATTTACAGGTGGTTCCATAGAGTCATTCATTATCAATTCCGTGATATTTTGAAAAAGTTAATGTTGTTGTATCTTTTTCTAACTTGTCATTTAGATTGAGTTGCATTTATTGATTAATTTATAAGTTTATATTATTTGGAAATAGTTATAAACTCGGAAGCTCTGCTGATGTAAGTTGTTCTAAACAATGTAAAAGTCGACACCATATAGCATAGTATTTGTTGAGAATTCATGTTCAATTAAAAAGTTTCGTTGCATGTTCCACTTTAATCAGAAAATAGGATTATATGATTGTACGATAGTTTCCAAATTTTAAGTTTATAAACAAATCTCATTAAATACATTTTCATGATGAGCCCATTTTGAAAAGAACGATTTCCGTAACGAAATATGTTTATTTTAGATTAATAGCAAATTTATGAATGTTCTTTTATTTTGATTTAAGTTACTAGAACCCTTGCATTTAATTTGAAAATATTTATCAGATTAGTTTTTATCAAATTTGGTTGGAACAATTTCTACAATGTGTAAAACTTAGCACTTTAAAATTATATTTAATAAACGAATTCCCTTAAGGCACTTTTCCCCTTGTATTTATTTCTTGGAAAATTAATGCTTTATCAGTATATTACCGAATAAAATGATTTATAATATACATAGTAACTTTTATAATTCAGCAATACACATAATAAAACAGATATAAAGTTCCAGAGACAAATACAGTCATTGGAATACAGTCATTGGAACCTTTAGAATTATCAGCAGATTGTTTCAAATAACCTTTGGATATTACAAAAAATATTCTAATTGTAATATCTTATTAAAAAATTATAACAAAATTTGGAATATTGATTCGTATTTGATGATCATAATTTCATTTTTTTTAATATTAATTTTTAAAACATCAGGTATTTGTCTCAAACAATTTTGCAAAATTTTTTAGTAATTCTGTCATTATTTTGAATGACGAGTGTAACTCCTTAAAAACATTGTTCCATAATCAAAGACTGAGAAAAATGTATGAGATTCTAAATTCCACAGATTCCAATGTAATTGTATAAAATCATCAACTTCCTTTGATAAATGCTTTCATTATTACTTTACCACTTATCATCGCAAGTTTCTCTGTATGTTGACTTTTTTGAACGGTCTTTTGAACATAACAAATTAGCAGAATCTTGCGATGAATAGAAGACAATACAGCAATTCTAGGAAATCACTCTCACAAGAAAGGAAATATTAAAAACAGATGAATGTACTGCGCATGTAAATGGAAAGTATCATCGCGCACGACAATGATCACGAATGATAACATGTAATAATGAAAGAAAAATACACGTAAATATCATTGAACTAAGTGTGGCATAATGATATATATAAATATGATATTATTTATATATATAATTTCGTTATAATATAAATAGAGATATATATGAACATATCTAAATTACACTCGGTTAAGGTGACGCATTTACCTTGGGCCCAGGCAACACCTTGCTTACGAACAGAGAGAAAGGCCAGACACAGACGGCGCTTGGTTGGGTCGAACACGGACTGTGTGGCGTGGAGACGCGCGGATGATTCTAGATTCACTCTCTCTCATACGACCCTGAATTCTCGCAGGGCCCGTGAGAAAAGCCCTCGCATGGATTGGCCGTTGCCTGAGTTTATTGATGGTGATACCAGTGCCAGCAGTCATTATCATTGGTGGTGGTGGTGGCAGTGGTGTGGTTGGTGATGGTTTGATTATATTTCCCCCGTATTGACAAGTTACGAGGAGGCAATTTGATCGCGACTACGACTCACTGTTGCTCTTTTAATGCGATAATCAACTTAAAGTTTGATACTGAACAATGTTATGGCATCTTATCCCCAACAAAACTTGCGGCTACATCCATTCAACTCTTAATTCAGATCTTATAGGGCCACGAGGATTTTCTCTCGAAAAACTTGACTAAGAATTAACTAAAAGCTCACAAGTTTTAGCCGATCAAAAACGTTAATAGAACCCGACGAGATTTCGATTAAGATTTTGTAAGGATTTTCATTAGATTTCGCCCAAGCTGCCCCCTAACACTGAGCATATTAATAAGAAACGTTAAAGTCTTATTGTCGAAAATTTTTACTTGAAATATTGTTAATGTTAAGCGATTAGAGGAATATTGAAAATTAATATTTATTTAAAGGTGATAAAGGTATCACCTTTATCAAAGTATGAGCACAATTAAAATATTTGTTATCTATGCATATGACTATATAACGTATATGGTTGCGTACGGAACGTCAGTAAACAGCAAATGAATTTTTTATCAGAGTACTATTACCGCCTTCAGGCATAGTGGAATTTTAAGTTTCACGAATTACTGCCTTTTAGCATTGCCGTGTCAAGGGGCTGCCCTCAAGTTTGCACTAGGGATAATATTACAAAAACAGTACAACCTCATCAAATAAAAAAAAAAAAAAAAGAATACTAGTTATTTATATATTTAAACTAATAAAACAAAGAAACTGAATTGAATAATCCAAAATTAAGTACACAGAACAGATGTTGCTATTTCCCGTTTGAAATCAGCAACATCTTGTGTTGATACCAAGGACGCCTGGTTCTCTAATGCTTGGGATATATGTGAAAGACTAGGAAAGGTGAACGTGTGCGAGGGTGGAAGTCAAAGGAGAGGGAATAAACGTCGGTTGCAGATAAATTGCCTAAAAAGCCTATATCAACCGGGACACATTTCCCTAGGCAGTGGTTGCGGCGCTCGCTCTCTCTTTCTCTCTATCTCGACCAGAGACACCTCAGTTACCACAAAGCAGTGTTCGCTTGACCTCTCGAGGCGGGGCCCATTGTCATCTCTATCATCGTACATCATTGGTCTATCGGCCCTACCGGACTCGGCCCTCCTCGGCGAAGAGGACACGGCTCTTCGGAAAGAACATCAATGTTTGTTTATTGTTGCTTGCTTCACCTCAACTTGCCGAAACGTAAAGACAAATTATAAATGCATTTTTTTTTATCTACTAATGAACTAGAGTTAGCGAAAGGTAACCAATCGAAAAATGTAACTTGATCAAGTAAGACTTGGATCGCACCCATTATTTGTTGACCTCGTTTGATCTGTCTCTTTTCATTTTAGTGATCCATTTCGTATCATTGATTCTCTCTCTCACTCTTTCTCTGTGTCTCTCTCTGGACTGTCTCCATTTTTCGCGCGTCCTGGTATTTCCCACATGGCTGTATTCTTTTCATTCTCTCTGTGTACTTTTGTGTCACTTGTCAGAGTATTTGGCTTGGTTGTTGCCTCTAATAGATAGCCACCCTGGACCGTCTTCTTTCTCTGTCCCTCCATTATCGCTATTTGTTCATATCTTTTGTGTCCTTTCTCATTTTCAGTTTCGAATAAGGCACTGCCAGAGTATTTGACCTCCATTTCACTAAGTCCATCGTGCATTATTACCACAGACTTACTTGATCAAAATGTACATCTTAATTTTCAGATTGATATAGATTTTTTTTGTTAATTTTTTGTTGGACGGCGTTTGCTTTGAATACGAAACGAATAAATAAAATATCACGAAAAATTATCACGATGCAATTTTAACTGGGGGGTTATTAATTACTAGGCTCGAAAACACGAGGTCGTTAACTTTTTTTCCCGTTAATCTCTTATTATCACGTGGATATCTATTTCGTTCCTGGGACGTTGTCGAAAGTACATTCCGTTACAGTCGTAAGATATCAAAGTTGTATATAGGGCTTACCTGCCAGCTAACACGGCTCGACAAATTTTCCACGGTGAGACGGTACTCAGTTCTGGTTGGCGGTCCATATCTAAAAAAATAACGTTGATAATTAGAAACATCTTTGTAAATAAATAAATAGTAATAAATAATATGTATTAATTTGCAACAAAATAAAAAATATATAAAAAAAATTAAATTTAATGAAATTAATTAAATTTAAAAGTTATCTTTGCTTTCTATTGAGGAAAAAAAGAATTAAATATGAATAAAAAGGAAAAAAGCAAAATCAATAGAAGCATTTTAAGTTAAATAGATTAATTAATTTTGTATTGTTTAGAGATGTACATAGATTATATACCTGGGCAATGTTTGCTTGTAGCTAGATGCTGTCCTCGTGTTTCTGTTCACACTATCTCTGCAAAAAGGGATGTCATGTGAACAGAAATAAAGGTTCAATAATAATAAATTTTTTTCGCAAATAACTACAGATTCAGCACTCATTGCTCAGGCACACAATCATCAATCACCTGTTTCAATCGAATCAAATCTACAGAAAATGCAGCAATAGCGTACCTGTCGTGTCGCATATCGTCTCGGCTGTAACAAACGCAATACCAGGCATCTATTAGTTTAACTCATTCAAGTATAAACAAAAAAGGAAATTTTGATTCTACTCTTTTTGTCAATACATCAAACATTTCACTGAACCAATTAAGTAGATTGGTCAAACTAATTACCTCAAACACTCATCAATATCACACTTTGTTTTGCCGAAGAAGATTATTAATTTCTGTTGATTTAATGGAAGTAAAATCATGAGAAATCAAGTTAAATTATGTTTACATGGAAAAAGTGTACGGATTTTTTTTATATACATAACTCGGGAAGATTGTTTAATATGCAAATTAATGAGTCATGTGACAACAAGTCTCACATCATGCAAGAATATTTTCTGTATAAACTATACACTTCTTGTTGCCATATGATACACTCGTACTTCTGTTTTCTGTTTACATGAAATAATAACCACATTAGTGATACTTTTTTCGGTAAAATATTCCACATTTTTCCATGAACTTTATTTCTACACTGAGACAATTAAATAGTAAAAAAAAAAATAAGTAATTCTTTTTTCGAAGTTAATAAATTTATGAAACTGAAGAATGAAAAGTTTTTTTTTTAAAAAACAAAGTTTGTTGATTATTTCCATCAATTATTTTGATTTCATAATATATGATAGAGTACAATAGTTTTACTATTTCTTTCTCTCAGTGTAATTTTGATGAGAATTTTTGCGATTGGTAATAGCTTGACAAATCGCCCTTGCGCGAACTTGAACTGTCGAAAGGTGCGAAAATCGACAAGTAAAGTGGAAACAGAGAATAAAAGAACGTTTAATAAGTAAATAAAAGACTAGAGATAAGCGCATTCCGACGCCTTGCTGCATGTGAGGAAGTGGATTGATCTCTAAATTCACTCTAAATTAATGATATATATACACTAGACTTATATCGTAATAGATAAAAATAAAAAAAAGAATAGCGTGTCTTACGCGGATCGCCTCGAGTCCCCATAACCACCACGGGAATCACCATAGCGCCACTGGTCACTACCCCTAGGGGTTCCGCGAGCTCTCTCTACAGTTATTCTGTAACAACAACACATTGGATATGCTTACTTGTTATCTCTCCAGGAGCGTGAGCGTCCGTAGCCACGGTCGCCTCGCCTCCCTGAAACACCCCGTGCTATCTCCACCGCCACTCTGAAACACACCCAACAAAACCCCACCTAAGTCCTCGACTTATTACTGCACTAAGGCTTTCATCCTTCTTTTTTTTTGTTTTGTTTTGTTTATTATTATTATTATTATAATATTTTTTCTTCCTTCTCTTTATTTATAATGTTTTAATTAGTTATTCTTTTATTGTAATTTCAATCTTAACTCCCCTTGTTACATATTTTTTTTCTCTCCCTATCTCTATACAATCAGTCTCTCTGCACATCCCATTCGAACCCCACAATTCTTGTGCAACTTACAACCAATTTCAGAGCCTTACTTAATCCCCCTTATTTATTATTCGAGTTATATTTTAAAAGTCAAATTCTTAGAATCGGACATTATGAGTTTTGGGGAGTTGATGGAAGTCGTTCAAAATGGCGGTAAGTCACAATGCACTCTAGCCCAAATAAAAACTGTATATTATGATGGCAGAGTATTGGTAATTTTCGGTGTTCAGGGTTAATTTGTACTTAAAAATTAAATTAGATTAAATTTTAAATTATTAACACTCGTACACATTGCAGTCTAGAAATCTATAATTAAACTTAAAAAAATTGCATCGTTATTTAGTTTTTACTGTCCTTCGTAAATTAAATTCAATTTCATGAAAAGATTTCAAACCTTACATATGTAATTATATTCAATAATAGATGTTTTGTCATAATTTCAATTTTTATAAATGATACTGAAAATAGTTGACTAACTCAATGCTGGACTAATGTTTAAATGAATGTACTTTTAAAACAAAATCTTCTTATCTAAGGGTAAAGTTTGGTACGTATATTAATATAAACATTTATATTTGAAATTTCAACATTTGAGCAGCAGTGAGTTAAATTTACAAGCATGTAATTCATTGGGCTAAAAAAGTACCTAACATTTTGTATATTTAAACTTCATAATATTGTACATGCAATGCGTGCTAACTAAGCTACATTCTCTCAACAGATACAATTACTCTCAAATATACAGGGTAAAATTTACCTTTCTCCGTTCAGTTCTTTTCCATTTAGTTCATAAACCGCATCATCAGCATCTCTGTAGTCATCGAATTCCTACAAATAGAAACAAGAATGCTTATTAGATAATTCATTTCCTTTTTGCATCTATATTAATTAAATGAATAACAATAATTATTTACATAAATGTGACATTTACAAAATAAAATACTGATTAAATGAACGAAACAAAATTATATGATTTTAAGTTATAAACTTATAGTAAATTAATAAAATTATATAAAATAAACATAGGATAATGCTGATAAAAAGAACACAACATCAAAACATTAAAGTGGTGCCATCTGGCTGTCTCCAGACCATTTTAACTGCATCAAAACTAACACTATCGCCTGAAAAGCGTAACCTTATTTATTCATGATAACAAACGTTCATAAAAGTGCGCAACTTATTAACTCGGTTAAAATGATAATTTTTATACAGTTGCACAATTTCAAATCACAATTGAACTTAAATTACCCACCTTGAAATCAACGAATCTTGTATAGATACTAAATTCAAATTCAAAATTCATCGTTTTTAAAATTAAAATCACTATATTTTCATACGTAAAATTTTATCTTTAAAAGTAAAACAAACGCCAGGTATGAAATTTGAATTTGAAATAGTAATGCATGTTCAGCGTTTTCATTCAAGTGATAAACTTACAAAATGTTGGTAGTGACCATCAAAAGCAGCCATAGAACAAACCTTAACAGAGGTCAGGCCGTGCCTGGTCACATCAGGGAATTAGGGTCACCATACTTTAATTTAAGTAAACGGCGCAAGTTTCCAATGCAAATAAAGCAATATAACAAAAGTAAATAAAAATAAACCATAAATAATGATAATCAAGAAGCGTACTATTTCAAGAAATGTGAATTCAGAGAACTGATAATAATCTTGCAGAATAGCCAACAGCGTGAAAAACGTTGAAATGATTAGGATAAAAATTTATTTTGAATGCTTTTTATAATGGCTATAAAATATTAATGACTATATGTCTATTCATCCACTGACTTTATAGCACAACTTGTTTACCTACCAGAGCCGAGACTCTTGTGGGCAAACAAATACAAGCAAAGTAAGTTTACTAATGAAGAATTAAAACAGAAAAAGTCATTTGCTTAATAATTAATAAATATTCTAGTAACAGTTATAAAAATGTTTTTTTTTCTTTTTTTTTGAAAACAAACTCCTCGGAGTGTGAGGTGTTGGGCTAATCTTGAATACGAGCGAAGCGACGTGTCGACTGAAATTGAATACTGATACTTACCACAAACCCATAACCATTCTTGATGAGGACATCACGAAATCTTCCGTAGCCTCTGAAAAATCTCTCAAGGTCTCTTTCCCTGGTTCCGTACGGAAGCCCACCGACATAGACTCTTGTCCCTACCATACTGTAAAAAAAAAACAATGAAATCACATTAGACTTACCACAAAAGCAAATCCATTCTTCATTGCGACCTCCTTGATTCTACCATATTTCCGGAAGAACTTCTCAAGGTCGCGCTCTCGCACCCGGTATGTTAATCCACCAACGAATACTCGGGTGCTCATTCTTAAAGGAAAAATATAAAAACACCGTTCATAACAGGCTTCCTCAGGAACCTGCTGCTTAGTCGCATGGTAATGTTTATTTCTTTTGTGTTATATGTTATACTTTTTATTTTCTTTTCTTTATGACTTTGTTTGGTTTTTAAGAAGTTACATCAATCATGAATCATCACAGTTAGTATATGAATGAATGAATGTTATTAAATTATTTTATATATCTATACACTGGGACCTTATTTTGGTGGCAATCTTTTATCATATTTACTCCACAAAAGCTTTACTAGAGCGAGAAATACAGATTGCCACTTAAAGAAGGTCTCAATGTATGTGAAAAAAATGTTCCATTAAAATTTACCATATATAATATATTGCAATTGTACTAAAAGCTTTATATTTTTCAACAAAATATTTAATTTATTCTTGTTACATATAGAACACGAGTAATATATGAAACATCATAATGATTACAATCAATTGTATTGTTGAAAAGTTGTTTAGCAAATAGAAACTATATGGTAAATAAGACTGGAACTTTTTTTTTGTATATTTGAATAGTTTAAATTAGAATATCTTTAGTAAATTTTCAATTTTGCAAAGGACTAGTGTTAATAATATACAGAGAATGCATATCCATAGCACAATTGTTTATCAATATTATTCATAAACATAATCAATTAATAGTTTCTATACAGAAACAACAATATATTTAAATTTTATAGATATTCATTTGATTATTAAAAAATAATTAATAAACTAACTCTGTGATTATAGACTGCATATTCTGCATTCAATTACACATTTTGACTCTCATTGCCTCAACACATACTTTTGCTTTTTCAGGAAAAATAGGTTATGTATAAAATATATGTACTAAAAAATAAATAGCGTTATGTTAAGTTCATTTGTTTGTGGAAACTATAAACTTTTATATTAAATAAAATAAAGTTGAATATAATTTTATTTTTAAATACAAGATTTATAAATTTATCTTACTTGGAAAAGTTAAGTGATATCGAATAATATTTATACGATTTGATTCATCATTCTTAGAAGCAATTTTAACTCTATTATGAATTCTAAAAATAGAAATGTTATCTATACGTATTAAAAATATAATCATAATCTTCAAAACTTTCCATAGAACTTGGGACTCACTCATTACTTAACCTTAAAAATAATAACCACAAATCAATTTTTCCTGAAAAAAGCAAAATCAACAAATGCGTTTTTATGAAAACAACACATTTTTTCTCTCATAAAATATAACCTTCACGTTTTAAGTGTTAAAAAAAATTCCCGACTTAAGTATCGCTTGGTCAAATATCATACGCATAAAATATTATCATTAAAACTTCTAATAACCTCATCAAAAAATAACTCCGACCAAATATTGATTCCCCTCGTTTAATTTTAAAGATACACAAAACGTTTATATCAATGTATGATACTAGACCAAAAATAAAAGGAAAAAAAGAAAAAATTATATAAACGAATAAAATGAAACGTGACTGGTCTCATTTCCGCGCGTACGCCATGTTCTTGTGCGTGGTAACGGCCCCTTTTTCATCAAATTTAAAAGCATTTAAACATGAAATTTAACCCACCATTTACTCAGAGCCAAATATTTAACGAAAAGGAACGAAATTAAATAGAAAAAATAACGCTAATAGTAAAGAAATTCATCCACGACAAAACAATTGTTTACTAATAAAAAAAAAGATAATATAATTCGTGACATCTTACGACGCATTAAAGTAATGGCGTATGCGGCCACGAGAACGCAATATCTGGGAATTAATCGACAAATTGGAGAAAATGCGTAAAACTGATTGCGATTTTTGCGATTAATTTATCGCGATGATGAGAAGATTGAGTAACGAGGTTGGGCGGCAAAAAATGCAACGACGCCGACCAAAATATGTCGCAATGTGGCCGATGGCGTCGGCATAAAAATGCAACGAGATAAACCGGGCAATGGCACGTTGCGCGAATGGTCGAATTATTTGTACTTATAAAATTAAAAATATGAATATTTACCTTGTTTGAAGAGTCAAAGGGTTAGAAAGTCACGAAAATATGATATTAGTAGCAGCCACTTATTCCACCAGAAGTTTTAACGATCGAAGACTAAAACGAAATGATGGAATATGGGTACAAAGAAGGAGCTATGTGATACTTTCATGGTCGTTGGAGGGGGAAGCCTCGAAGTATGTCGACTTCCGGTACATAGGTTTCCGCTGACACGTGATTGGCTTTTTTACAATAGTATTTATGAGTTTCTAGACTTTTCCAATTCTTTCGTCGATTATTCGAGCCTGAATTTTTGATCTTTTGGCAAAAAATAACTAGATTTTCAATTACTTTTATTTGTTAAAAGCAGAGATGGAGGGGATGCGGCAAGGATCCATTGGAGACCGGCACGTCATTTTCTCTCCCGCTTAATTTACAAAATCGAAAGACTTAATTTTTTTAATGTACTTTTCACATTATACACATTTCTTAGTTAATTGTTGAATATTTTTTATTATTATTT
The DNA here is from genome assembly GCA_022817305.1 of Leptoteleia sp. ZL-2020. Classification (NCBI taxonomy): domain Eukaryota; kingdom Metazoa; phylum Arthropoda; class Insecta; order Hymenoptera; family Scelionidae; genus Leptoteleia; species Leptoteleia sp. ZL-2020. Next base: position 32,542 of record JABFPN010001094.1, read on the forward strand.
ACTGTGTCTTTAATGCGAGTTAAATTTTAAATAATCAATAAATTATACGCTCCAGCAGCTTTGGGGTTGAGGCTAAAGCTGTTGCCGGCAAATTTAAATTGAGGTTGGATGACTCGTGACTTTTAAAGTTAATTTATGAAGTAACTTTTTGTATGTTATTTTGAATATTTATAATTTATATTGTTTTTCTTTTAATTTTGTAAATTGTCCTACTAATCGTCGATTTGTATTGATTATTCGTTACTTAAAGTGACATCGCAGTTATATAGTAGGAGGAGGATTGGAATTATGTTTCTAGATCAAATATAAGTCAAATCAAAGTTAAACAAAAGTTAGAGCTTAGTCAAATTAATATATATTGAAAGTCTATTTAAGGTTAAATTGAAGTCGATTCAATATTCATACGAAACCATGTGAATTTCAGTTCAAAATTATATAAATATTTAAAAATTTCATAACCAAGAAACATGTCTTAAGTTGATGCAGTAAGTCTGCTGCCACGGAGTTGGTGTTTTTGTAATTATTATTCTATAAATGCTGATTTGATGCTTGCAATTGATTCAGCATATTTTTTAGACATGGGAAAATTGTATTAAATTAAAAAGTCTGAATTATTAAATCAATTTTAAGCGAATTTAGGGACCGCGTTTTTTTAACACCTAAAAAACGCGGTCCCTAAATTTGCTTGAAACTAATGATAAAAATTCAGTTACATCATTGTT
>JABFPN010001095.1:0-33241 GCA_022817305.1 Leptoteleia sp. ZL-2020
CCGTTTAAAGCCCTGACGGGGCCAACTCGGGTTCTATTGTGGTAAACCATTAAGGGGCTCCCCGGTCGATACCCGATGAGGGCCCAACCATTTTAATGGTTTGCCCCGGCAAATTTCTACTTGGGAGTATGAGTGTCTTTAAGAACCTTAATACTGGTCAACAGAGGTCGTGAATGGCCGAGTGGTAAGACATGTTACTTATAAACTGTAGATCGGGAGTTCAAATCAAGGTGGGATTAAAGTAAATTTTTTTTTTATATAGAAATGCTTTGTTAGCCACTATTGCTCGACTGTGGCTCCTGGCCACATCCCACAGTCGATCCATTGCGGCAACATGTGTGGCTTATTGTGGCCAAGACTGTGGGCTCCCGCATGCCACAGTCTTAGCCACAGTGCTGCCATAGACTCTGCCACAATGTTTTTTCCACGCGGGTAATTATTTCAAAAAACTATGATCATAATTAATTTCTATATGTCAGTTTAATAAAAGATCATCGTTCCTTTGTATCTAATATTAATACTGAGTACTAAAATAATAGTACTAAGAATCATAATTACCATCAAAGTCTAATGTTCCAGACCCATCCGCGTCAATTTCCTCAATCATCATATCTAATTCTTCAGGTGACAGATTGTCATCAATTTCGTGAAGAATATCTCGAAATACTTCTGTTGTAATGTATCCATTACCCTCTTTATCATACAAACGGAAAGCTTCCCGAAGTTCGGCTTGAATAGCTTCCGAATCTGTATCTTCCTCCATGAACCGTGCTGCCAACTGACATAATTCATCGAATTTCATCTCTCCGGATCCTTAACGCATTAAATTATTTCATAAGTTAAATAGAAGGCCCAAATTTGTATAGGATTAATATTCATTAAGAAATCTTGCACAAAAAGGAATTATTAGAATTGAACATAATTATTCGAGTAATATTGAAAGTAAACAAGAAACACTTGTACAGGAGCAAGTATGTGCATCTGCTGAACTTATCTCGTACATTTGGTGATACACAAAAAGTGTAATCTGTTAGGGGCGCTGTGAGCAATCGCGTGATAGTTAACAAAACCTCGAAATTTATGTACAGTTGGATCAAATAATTAATAACAAATGATACCTTTAAGGGTTACATTGAGACACCCTTACGTGAAAATTGTACATAAATTTGTTCGCAAGTTTTCTTATATATATTTGTTATTGTACGAAAATAATATAAAAATGTTAAAATTATGTTCAAACTTTTTGATACATCAAACGATGCAAGTATATATATTTATTAAAATACGCGGTATAATAGTTCACAAGTTTGAAAGTATTTAAAAAAATCAAATATTTTCAATGAAGAAAAATTGTACTTCTATGAATATTTAATTTATATGTATACATATATATTACCGAAAATATCTATATCAGCGATGACAGGTTGAAGTGCGTCACTTTTAATTTCCATACCCAGCATCGCCAACATTGTGCCTATTTGATCAGTTTTTATAACTCCCGACTTATCCGGATCGAAAGCATTAAAGGCCATTTTGAGATCTGAAATATTAAATGATCCATTAATTTACGAATTCATAATATTGTATTAATCACAAAAACATATAAGATTAATCCTTTAATTTTATCCATTAATTTAAAATGAAAATTATGAAATTAAATTTTCGTAATTTGATTACTTTCCCTATTAACATACGAAGATTATCACAATGTCCATCCCAAACTGATCCCTGGGATATTACCAGGACGTGCAATATACTGGTAATATGCCAGGGACATTTGCAATATTTTAAGATGTTTTGTGGTTATTTTCAGGATGTTTCTTGCTATTAGGGTTTACTAAGTTAAGATTCATTACTTTCCGGTTGTTATTATACTATTTTATATCTAGCAATAATATTTTCTTTATCGTACATTACAAAATATTATACTTTCCGTCAGAGAATGACACTGTCTTTTATACTTTTATTTTATGTAATTCGAATCCGTCAAAAACACACTATTAAAAATGAATTTTTTTTACTACTAGTACTTGTTTATTAAATACAATCAAAATCTTAATTCATTAAATTTCAATATATATACATTTCACTTGCCCATAGTGTCGACGTAGGAAATTTGAAAATTCAAAATGTGTACTTTAAATTTAATATGCGCTTGGCGGAAATGAACTTCCAACATTTACATTAAATTTAATGACATGTTAAACAGTGTGTATTTGATTTATTATATTAAACTTTTAAAACATTGTTAAAACATGAATATAATTTCAATTAAAAGAATTGCTAACATAAAATTAAGAAACATAATCATTAATTATAACTGGGTTCGAATTAATATAATAGTTTTTGTTAGGGAGTTCTTACTTGATATTTGGTCCTTGCTTAAAGTAATTCCTTCCGCCTGAAAAATTATATAAGTTTTAAAATATGTTTTTCAACGTTTACTTTAACTACTTAGTGAATATAATTGTCAAAGAATGTTTACCTTGTCATTATAATTACTTTGATTAACTATAACATAACATATATGAAATCTATTAAATTATTAATTAAAATATTTAATTAATTATTTTTTGGTGCAATTTGTGAATTTTAAGTATCAATCCAATATTGAGTTAGTGCCTTTAAATATTATAAAATTTAATCATTTTATACAATCAATTTCTTTAGTTTCATGCGATCCTTCATTACTTCCATTTCTTAAATTTAATTGATCATTTAAAAGAGAAATGTTCTTGATTAAAGTTGTTAGAATACACGAATTTAGTAGATAAAATATAGATATTTGATGTTAACGAGTATTATCAGTTTAGCAAAATCAATCATTCTCATTATCACATTACCATTTCTTATTATGTAGTTAAACACTAAGTGGAAAATAATAAATTTCGCGTCGGGCGATATGAAATGGACGTTGTTTGATAGCTTTCAGAACCAATGTAAACGTCAAACTGCGCGATGTCGAATCAATTAATGGTACCAGATGGATGCAATCACATTCTTTCTAGGGGCAATAGATCATCGCCACTCATCTGGCACCTTGGCAACACTATAAAAAGATTACAATCGAGCACATTGTCATCGTCACAGATTACAGCTCGATTCAATTACCTGAGAAAATTTCATCAAATTTCATATATATAAACAACTGTGACAGAATGATATTAAGAAATAATAAGTTTTTATTCCAGGAAATTAATAATCAAACGTATTGTAAAAACATATTTTGCTAAAAAGTATTTTTCATATTAACACAGACAAATGTTTTTATTTCTTTTTAGTAGATATAAATAACTACATTTTATTATATTTATCAATTTCATTCTTCAAACTGATAGTCGTATAAGAAATTAATTATTATTTTTTTCATTAAAAAATGAATTGTAAAGAAAAGTTTTAATTTCATGAATAATCTACGGATAGTTCAATAACCTGGCTCTTTAAAAAATATATAATATATAACCTGGCTCAGATCTTTAAAAATATATAATATCGAATAATAATAGAGAAGATTGATTAAAAAATTTTTTTTACAATTTCAGCTTGAGGAAATATGTTGTACATTTCTTTAATATCAATCACCTTTTGTCTATTATTTCTGAAGTTATTCTCAAGTTCTTGCTTATTGCAAAATTGTTGAAGGCCAGATTTATTTCGTATACATTTATAATATTGAAAGTACTCTTTCATCATTAACAACCCTTGCCTCCATGTTTTTATAAAAATAATAAACATAATTTACACCCTTTAATAAAGGAATTTACACCCTTTAAAAGAATAATTATTCAGATGTGTAGTCCTCCAGCCTAAACTAAAGGGAGTTCACATGTGAAATCGATATGTTTTTTCGCGCTGATTACGAATTTGTAAAAAAAACTTGTCAGTCTTTAATCGTTTAAAATATAATGCCAAAAATAAGTACACTGAGAGAAAAATTTGTGTAAAAATTGTAATTTTCCGTTGTAATTTGAGGACATGATGGACAAGGTTGGGAAAAGTACAATCAAAAATTGTACAATGTATTCAAACATTTGTAGAAATAAAGTGAAAAATCATAATATTTACATGTTTTGTGAACACATTTTATAATTTTCGATTGTAACTTTTCGGCTTTATCCAACATGTCCTCAAACTACAAAAAAAGATTACAATTTTTACACAAATTTTTCTCTCAGTGTAAAGATCGCAGTTTTTCACGAATATCTTTTAACAAGCTACTCCGAATTTTTCTTGCAAATTTATAAACGGGGTAAAAAAACGGATTGTAAGATTTGAAAAGTAGATTTTCACCCCAGAAGTGATAGTTTAGTTTTGAGATCAGCAGGTCAACAGGAAAAACAGAAACAGATGATCAAGTCCGTAAACTTTATTCATTATAGTAATTAATTCATTTGACTTATTTCATTTTGAAAAGAACATTTATTTAAAATATTTTAATGAATTTTAATAATTAGTTATAATCAAATATAATTAAATAAATTTTACTTTGTTTGCAATTTCTTCAAAGTGGTATAAACATTTATAATTATGTAACATTCTGTTGCTTTGGACACATACATTTTTATTAAACTAAAGTTTCTTTTATATTATATTAATTTCATTATAGAAATTATATAAAAAATAATACCATTCAAATTTTTTATCTAATGGATATTTGAAACATCGTTTTAATAGTGCATCGAAGTACTCGACATCGAGACACGCAATTTATTGTATATGAACATGATTTCAAGATGAAACCAATAAACGACAAAATTTTGTCTCATCAGAAAGTCACTATAAATAAATATTTGCAATTCATTATTTTTAATTACGTTCCCAATAATTATTTAGAAATTTTAAATAGTATCAATTTAAAAAAAAAATTTACTAATCATTTTTCTTAACATAGTAAACTACAAAATATATCTTTATATTTAATTTATATCTTCATACTTCATTTTAATTTCTAATTATTTTCTTACAATAAACGAAATATTACAAATAAGACATAAAATCATGTTCACATACATTTATTTAACAATGAGTCGGTGTATTGCAGCTAGTGGTACAAGAATAGATCGTCTTGTTTACTCTTATTTTATAAACGATTAAAATTGAAACAATTATAAGCGAATTGTTTGCCTGTATTGATAATAACATAAACGACTCTGATTTACAGTAGTTTACTGTTAACAAGATGTAGCTGATTGCCAAAAGTTCATTTCTATAAAGAATTCAATTGCAGTTTCTGGCAAGCTCGTCTAGCCTTGATACAGAAAACGTGACAACCTTGGCCAATCAGATAACGTGTCGATCTCTCGGCTTAAACTTCGTTTATTCGGTGTTTATAAATAAGCGTTGAATTACACGACGTTAATTGACTTAGTCAGTCTACTCGGTGCAAAGCAACGTCAGCCCCAGTTAGGCTTTTCTCTAACGTTGTTTGAATTTCACAACAGAACGCTCATAACAATAACAATAATTGACAAATCAAATTATAATTACTAATTAAAGATAAACATCTTTTTGACTGAATTTGATCGAATCAAGAATTGTTGATTACAATTTCGCCACGTCTTTAACGTCAACGTCGAAATTCGGATTATTGTGTCTGGTATCGACACCTTTAGAAATGGACGGAATCCGCAGAGGATGCGGAGGCAGCGGTGGTGGTGTTTCATATTTGGCTCTGCTGTGCCGCCAGGAAATGAGCTGCAATAAATTCGGCTCGATGCCGGAAATGTAACTGATGTCACTGCTATGGGAACTTGTCCGTGACATTTGCGAGTCTTTTCGTTTACCGTAGCCCTCCAAGGGCGTAATATAGTCCCCCTCCTCTGACCTTAAGGTGTTGCGATCAGTACAAGGACTCAGTCGAATGCCCTCGGGCAAAACGACGGCGCTTATTTCCCGCCGACGAACGATAATTACGCGCTTACTTCCTCGCAACAAATTGGGATGTCTTCGGACCACCAAAAATGCCAAGAACCCGCTGCAGACGCAGAGGGAAATTAAGATTAGCACCACTGCACCGATGGTTATTGATTTTTCGCCATTCGATATCCACGGTCTGGATTTATAATTAGGGTTGGTGGTGAGGGCAAGGCAGTTTAAGGGCGATAGACTCGAGTCGGGAGATTCCAAAATGCATATCGTGTATGTCACGTCTTCCCTCACGTTGTCTAGTACAAAAGAGCCGTGTATATTTTTAACGCAATGAATAACGCTCGATTCGTCCTGATTGGCGGAAATTAATTCGTCGTTATCGAACCACAATAATGTCAGACTGGTTTCGTACACGTTCACCAAGTTCACGTAAATACTCCCGTTATTTAATTCTTGTACAAAGAAGCCTCGTATTTTTCCACGAAATTGATAGTCCGCCGACAGAAGTCTTCTGGAAACGCGGTACTTTAAAGCAGGAAACAAATATTTACATGAAACGTTAACGGTATTTTGTGGATACATTGAAGATTCTGTGCTCGTCTTTGATTTTTCTGTAGTAATTGTTTCATTGCTTCCGATGGTGCAGAGTTCCGCTGTTTTTATTTGTTCGTAAGCCACGTTCTCTGGGGAAATACAAATGGGATTGTCTATAAACATGTTTGGATAGGTATTCATAATATTTTTTAACCAGAATAAATTGCAATCGCAGTGCCAAGGATTGTTGGTTAAAGCCAATCGAAATTTGTTATCGCCTCTTATCAGAATTGGGTCCAGTATACCCTCTGCCAATTTAGTTAATTTGTTGCTTCTTAAGAATAATTGGGATATTAATTGAAGCGGTTGGAATATATTGACCGACATGCTGGAAATATCAGATTTATCGATATAAAGTGATTGCACATTTGCAACGCCCTTAAATGTATCGGAACTCAGATGATAAAGTGAGTTCCCTTGAATTGATAAAATTTGTACATTTAGTAAAGATCCTTTTCCAGTAATGTTATTCAATACTTCAAGATTACTAATGGATCTGTCCAACTCAAGTACTTCCAATGTACTTGCAACGTATTGGAGTAAATCCGATTCAGCATAACGCACCAAATTGTCGTGGATCAGAAAAGTACGAAGATTTGACATTCGACGAAATATAGTTCGTTTCCAAATGGATATGTTACTGTACATTATTGATAAACTTTTGAGATTAAAGAATATTGATTGTGCAAAAGCATCATCGGTAATTTCATTTAAATGTGTGTCACGAAAGCAAATTTCTTCAACTGGAATATCGCTGCTAAGCCATAATGGTCCTAATTTATTTCCACAAAAGTTACAATTGTGGAAGTTTAAGAATTGAATTTTAGTCGCATCGGGACATTGTACCTGGAAGAAAATAAATACTTGTTAATAATACCTAAACAAAAGAATCATTAAAATGTTCATATAAGTTCAATTCAAGCATATGCTTATAGCGAATATTAATTTTATTTTTTGTATTTTTTTGTTTACTTATTCCTTTTTGATAATATTAAAATATCTAATTACTTTCAACTGATTAAATTTATTTTTGTTATTATTTCATATAGGTACTACATATTTTATTAATGAATATTCTAAACATCTTAAATTTAAAGAAGTGTAACTTGAATAACTCTGAGTTAAATATAGAAGCCAATAGATTTTATACGTTACGGAATGGGAGCATGAAGTTTTGCAAAAAATTGGAGCTATCTTTAAAAAACATAACTTAAAAACTATATCTTTTGTAACTAGTATAAAAGCAGTATAATTTTTAACAAATAAGAAACAAGAATATAATATAAAAAACATTAACTTTTATTGAAATATTAACTGAATCTGAAACAAAAATAGTATTATTGTGTGCTTTGAGTAAAAAGTAATATTAAAAATTAAAACTTTATGCATTAATCAACAGATTTCTGAAAATTGAACATTATTATTAAAAAATCGTAAATTATATTATATTTTTTCTTTTTTCATTGCACTGAGAGAAAATTTTTGAAAAAATTGTAAATTTTCATTGTAATTTAAGGACACGATGGACAAGTTTGCAAAAAGTATAATCAAAAATTGTACAATGTATTGAAACATTTGTAAAAATAAAGTGAAAAATCATAATATTTACGTGTTTTATAATTTTTGATTGTAACTTTTTGGCTTTATCCACTATGTCCTCAAATTACAAAAAAAGATTACAATTTTTACAAAAGTTTTTCTCTCAATGTGTGTCATTTTCTCCATGTATGATAATTATTTTCTTAATTAATGCGCGATGAAATTCTTTCTTTCAAATATTATTCTAAATTCAAAACTCCGTTCTATAAAGTATATTCCAGTCACGTTATTTTTAAAATTATAAGAGTTATTTTCGAATTTAAGTCAGGAGTACATTTATTTTATAAAAAAATTCGTAAAATCACAACCATTTAACTCTATGAATTTCAAGTAAATTATAATTAAAATGACTCGGTAGTATAATTTTCTAAAACACATTTCGTTTCTAAGATATCTAATTTTACTGTCGATAAAAGTAGATGATAATAAAATTGTGTGATTCTCACCAACCTCAACTACCTTAAGTCTATTAGCATTGGATTCAGAACGTTCGAAAATCTATAGCCATTACCACATAGAAGAAAATTATGTTACTTGCTCTGTTCACAAATTTATCTTTCTCTTACAAGTTATTTTCAAATAGTTTCTGATCCAATGTATATTTTAGAGTAATAGTATCATTTGAATAATAAATAACTAAACCATATCTTTAAACTTTACATATATATATTTATAATAATATTAATAATAATTACCTTGAATTCATTCATAATGAATCTTGAAACTTCTGTTCCAGCATCTAATGATGCAGGAATGTATGCACATTCTATAGTGGTACAAGCAGAGGTTTTGCAATAATTTTTCACCAATTTGTTAACAGTAACTTCTGTTTTGCTATTAAAAAATAAAAGAATACATTACTTTATTACATGAAAAATTAGGTTTCTAAAAAATAGCAATATAACTATATAAGATACAAACATGATCATTATTCTTCCACTGACTAGAAGTACTACTAATATTATTTTAATGTGTACTGCTTTGCCACAAATTCCAACGGTAGAAAATACTTGACATACGAATTTTGTAAATTTTATTAATGCAAACTTGATTTTGCTGTAAATTTAAATATATTGATAATTAGAAATTATAATTAGTCTTCAATAAATTATATTATTTAATTTATTTGCTTCCTACTTCAATATTCATTTATTTATTGAATATATTCATATAATATATTTGCAAAATACAATTTCAAACATAGATGCGTTAATTTACATTTATAATAAATCTTACTGTATTTATGTATAACATTTATTCAAAATATTACTTTTGCTGAGAGAAATTATTTTAACCTTATATCTTTTTCATGTAGATAATAATTATAGTTAGTTCAAATTACAGTCAGAATTTTCGGTTATTATTAATTAAACCAAAAATACTTACTCTTTAATTAAAATAGTTACAAAACAATTCAAGTTCCAAGTGCGTTTCGAAATCATCATCTAAATGCTACGTTTGGTAGCACTACAATCAGTCAATACCAAATGGTCGTTGAAACCATATGTTGTTTCATTGACAAGGGCACCGATATATTCGCGATTTCTCATTTGTTACTCATTCTACTAGATTAACGTTGCTATTTAAATAAGGCACTGCTATAGGAATTCAAAAGTACAGAGAACTACTCGAGATACGGAATGATTTTTTAATCATAATATAGTATAAATTACGAACTATGCCCGTGTTTCGATTACTTTTTATAAAATAAATAATAAAAAACATTAATTTGAAATAGAATCAATTGTACTGTAAAATATGAATAATTCATAGAAATTTTGTTAAATTCAGATATTTAAATAGTAGATAATATAATGGCACGGTACATACACTGAGAGAAATATTATTTTTTTCATACAATATTTTATAATAACTTGGAGGATATGTGTGCATTTATATTATTTTTTTAATGTGATAGAGTAAAATTTTTAAAATGCGTTTTAAAAAAATATTATAAATAAATGATATTAAGGAACTGAAATCATCGTCTCATTGTCACCAGTTGCGTCAAAATATTGGTCTTTGTCAAACTTTCTTGTAAGTATGAAAGGGGCGTGGCCTAAATTTTTTCACATGCATACATATCTTCTAGTTATTATAAAATTGTTCTCAATATAAACAGAAAATTTGTCTCACATAAATTAAAATTTGCATTCAATTTGTTTTATGTAAATAATGATTATAAATTAAATGAAGATTAAATGATTAGTGTTTCATAAAATATGTACCAGTTTTATACAGTTGCATAACCTTTATTAATCACTTCAATCACATAGATACACAGTATAATTCAATAACGACATGTTATAATAATATAATAATATCAATAATAATTATATTATCAATAATAATGGTAGTAATAATATTAGTAATAATAATAGTATTGCAATTGCAATAGAAAACAATTACATGTAGAGGTATTAGACTTTTAACAGGTTTCGTCGCACGTGAGATAAGAGATTTAACTTTCTTTTTCATAATCATAAACATTTATATTTATATTAATATATCATCAATAGACATATACGTATTGCGATGCATATTCTTTTGTGTAAATAGTCAACATCAATATTATGTTAGGCTTAGATCTTTGTGTACTATACTCCACCGAGATAAATTATTATTTACGATGGCAACATTTAAAGATTCATTCAAAAACTTCATCGAAGTAGATGACCAATGTCAAATTTTCATTCGCACGAGAATTTCGTCAGAATTATCCGAGAATATCTCACAGTTAGCCGTAAAGTAAAGCTTAATCGATAAGATTATATTGCGAGTAAATCATATATTTAATTTTACTTTGTGCTAAAACTTCTTCCTGAGCGAAACGAAACGGAATAATTGACCAAAATCTGCACGGAGAGAAAGACGTACATCTTTATTAGACGTGAATCATATTGATTTTTTGTTAATGCATTAGCAAAATTATACAGCTCGGTATTATACAATATTAAAATCTAAAAAATCGGAGGGAAGTGACTTTACCGCGCATTAATAGTGATCGTGTCAAACTGCGCTTTAATAATTCATCAAAATTTGGACAAATTAGAAACATTTGAACGACTCTTCTCTGATGAAATTCATAAATCTTATATTCTAACGACTGGATATTATTATATAATACACGAACGTAACCGAAAACATTAAATTTAAAATGCAGAAATGTGAATTACAAATTGTAATGTTTGTTCTCTCCGTGAAACTGAACTCTGTACGGAAACGTTTATGCATGTACGTTACCTTAGTATTTTGTGAATGCTAAATTTCTAGCTGCATAACTCTTTGCTTCGCAAGACATAGCAAGAAACGTAGATAGATACGTATTGATGCGTGCTTTCTTGTACGTTTCTAATTAACTATTACATTCAAAAAGTCGTTACATGATTTCAAAATAATTTACAATGGCAGTCCGTTTACAGAAGAATTCAAAACAATAGTTTATCTATTCAGGGTCACTGCACCTTTATGTTTATTGTGCGAATAATAAAACAAAATGAATACATGGAAGGAACAACATGACGTTAATAAATCATAACATAATAATATAATAACTCTAAATAATAGCTTCTTACAACATCAAAGTATCGATTAGAAAATTTAATGGCATTAATCCTAGAGTGTACATTTACAACATACATCTACAGAACAATCAATGAAAATTAGACACTGGCTTGTGGCGAGACAGATCGTAGAAGCGAGGTTCAATCGATTAAATATTTTCGTAAAACGACTCGCCTATATTTGATTATAATTTAATTAGATATTGAAATTTTCATCGAGGAGACATGAGGCGCGCTCTATCGCTTACGCTATATATCGCTTTTTCTTAGTTATCTCACAAACTCTTTCGCTCTTGCTCTCGTGCCGCGTTCGTTCACACAAAAATTCGTTAAGAGACCTATAACGACACGCAAGACCTAAAACAAAAGTGATTCCATTTGATCATTATTCTTTTTTATTAATTAATTTTATTTGTTTCTCTCGGTTTATTGTAAATCTGGGGTAAGTATAACCGCCAAGCACGCTCGTCAGGGACGCAGGCAACGATCCGACATTGTAAGACACTGTACAAAAATATCGCTTATAATATAATAGTTAGAATAATATTGTGGCGATCCCGACGAGATTTAACCTTGGCGAAGATATGTCTCGACATGGTTCTTTGCGGGGGTCGCATCGACCGGCCCGTTATCAAAATTCTAATCCACTAAATTCTATAAACACTATTATTAGTATTTAATAGCAACTACTTTCATTGTAACTAGTAATGTACTTTTTTTGGACTCTCGCCAATCGGATCCTTCGAAAATGTTTACAGCTTTGTACTGAGTTTAGCAATAATTTTATTTACTTTCATTTACTTCATTAAATACATTTTGTTATTCGAGAAATTTTAATGCGATTTCAATCATATGGGCGTGGAAGCAATTAGCCTGGCAAATGTCCGGCCAACGGACGTATTTGCCATGCTGTTGCCGGACTTAAGCCAGACTGACATTCCCACCACGTTTTTATAAATGGTTAACACAATTCTTTTCAAAAATTTCGTTCGTAATACGTCTTTGCGAATTAAATTAGCTCGTTAAAGAAAAAAGTGTGTTAGTATGCCTCGCACGTATCCTCCGCAATATATAGGGCCAACGAAGAATCATGTCCGGCGTACTTTCAGTTTAAATTCAATAACTGAGAGAATCACGATTGGGTCATAAAACCTTCTAATTTTTGTCCTTTTGCAGTTAACGTTTTAGAAAAACATCAAAATTGTGCAGTTTTTATGAACACACATACATATATATATATATATATGCATATATAAATATCTACATATGTGTGTGTATTTAACATACTTAACCGCTTGGATTTGAGATAGCTGGGTGGCAGTTGGAGATCGATTGAATATTGGACTAGACATCGATTGAATAAAAATTAGATGAAGGCTACATGAAGGCTGGATACAAAGATCGATAACCGCCAGATTTGGCACGTAACTAGCCTTTTGAAACGGTTGGCAGTCGTTTATTGTTACCCAGATGTTGCCTGAATCGTCCAGCTGTTATAATCAACGTTTAACCTTACAAAAATAATTCAGTTAATACTCCAGTAGATGACGCTGATAACAGATTTCCCGCAAGAGCAGTGTTTCGTGTAATAGGAAGGGATGGAAGTGGGACATCGAGTTACTTTTTTAGAATAATCGGGTCGAAATAACTGGACGATACAATCAATATTTAGCCGATTTCTGCCAGCCATTTTAAAAGGCTGGAAACGTGTAAAAGCGGTTATCCAGATTTGTATCCAGCAATTATCAAGCCTTTATTCAACTTTTATCCAATTGATGTCCAACTGGATATCCAATCGATTTCCAGCTGACATCCATTTGTTCCAAATCCGTACGGATAACTATTGATTTGATCTTGATGACAATAATACTCGTATAGTATATACTCTATATATATTATTTGTATAATATATAACGTATTGATATTAACAAATAATTTCTTTTCAATCTCATTTTACAATTTTGAGATATGTATGGAATATCCTTCATCTTATTTTATGTTTATACAATGTTGTAGAACATTATTTTATGTTATACATAAAATATGATATTGTTAATGATATGTATTTGTAAGCGCCATATTTTTCTCTTTTTAGTCATCGTGTGTTTGTAATCTCGATTTAGAGATTACTACTTTCAACAATTGTTTAGAGTATTGCTTTAAACGCGATTGTGTACAAAGGGCAAATCAACCACGAAATTTAAATGACAACATTATATTTCAAATCGCATATCCTTGTATCTTAATTTCCTATATATTGATATTATTAATTTATATAATTTTCATTAATTTTAAAACTACAAGATGCTGAGAAAGGATTAAAATATATGATACAACTTGTCATAATATTATACAAATATCATTTACATATTACTCATGAAATAGTTCGTTAGAATGTAAAAAAATAAGATAAATTTGATTTATCAAAACGAATTAAAATTAATTCGAGTTCAAGATTGTCTGAAGAAAAAGCTTCAACCTTTTTATGTTGGCTGAAAAATTGGCGTCATCTGTACATCAGATATCAAAGTAACTAATCCCTAAATCGATTTCAAGTGACAAACTCGCTGTCACATTGACGTTATGCAATTCTGATATGTATTCATTTAAAACGATCCGAAAAATCTTACGCTAATGAATAATCGCTATTTAATATTAATTACGAAACATTTTCACTTTCAACGGATGCGTCAGGAAAAACTCACGGACGTGCAATTTTTGATTTGACCATTTCCATTTTCATGTGCATTTTGTGCCATGGCAAATTTATGCATACAGATAACTGATACGTCAAAATAACATGCACCACTGCTCTCTTCGATTTGAAAGGCAAATTATACAGAAAATTCGATTCTCCGCAATGATAAAAAGGCAACTAATCTGCATGTAAATAAATTAACTTTACAGAAATAAATGTCTCCTTTAGATTTTGAAAAATCTAATTAAATACGAATAGTTGCCTCGAGCTGATAAGATTTTATGTGATATATTGAATTCTTATTTGATGTTTATTTCATGATCACAATCGACTCTATTTATAATACACAACTGTTTAATATTACGAACAAATATAATAATTTAAACAAATTTATCAGTTTTTCACCGGTTAAAGTAGTCTTTTAATTCACACTGAGAGAAATTTGTTTAGTACGCCGAACCAAAAACTTTAAGTTATAGTTTAATAAGTTGTTGTTTAAACTTTCAGACAAATTAGAATTCAGTTTAATACAATTTGATGATTGAAAAAGTATTTACATTGCCTGTAAAATAAATATAAATATTTATATTATTATTTACATTGCCTGTAAAATAAATATAAATATTTATATTATAAAAAGTATTTATAATTTTTAGTTGGCTGCATTAAATTTTTCTCTAAATGCAATTATTAAAATGTTTGTATCTTTTTGTTTGTAACTTTTTTAACTATTTTTTTCAAATCGGTAATTAGGATCTTTTACACTTAGATTAAAGTTCGCGTGTATTTCCGACATAAATTAAATATTCTTGTAACTCAATTTATTAATTTTTTATATCACGAAGAAGATAAAAATCTGTGTATGCAATAATCTTTATCAGTTCATAAGGTCAATTACCGGCACTAATAAACTCGTATCCATAAGTAAATGCTCAGATAAAAAATTGTCGCGGCGCGTTCTCAATTCCGATCGCAATATATCATTGATATGTATGTAATGCGAACATGTCCGGTATAAAACAACCGTGAGAAATAGCAGACATTCCGCACTTAATCTATACAGATCACACTCCTATTGAAGAGCGTGACATCGTGAAATAAACAATTGGCAACGATTGTGATATGTATCGTTTCAGTAAAGAAAGCTCATGTGCTTGACTTTTCGTCGAATAATAGTGCATGATCACCGTGCGTTTCGTAACATAATCAAACGCTGCTTCTTCCTCCAATATTCGCATTGAACAGCGTGACGTATATAACGAATAATTTTGTTGCCTCAGCTTTGGTGAGGTGATGATATCAATAAGTTGATAAAACGATCGTTAATGGAAATACGTTGCAATTTGATCCAGTAAATAGCATATTTATGTTACGTACGTGCAACATATATACATGAATATAAGTGATAGATGCATATGATGGCATATACGTATATATATATGTTGCACGCAAATGTCACATATATGTGTCCAAATGTAAATGGAATTATATACTATTTTTCGAAATTTCACTATTGAATTTCGAAGTTAAAAAGAAACCCATCGAATGTCCGATCGCAGATTGTCGTAAATTTAAGAATAACATTGTACAAAAATAAAGCTATCAGTGCGAATGAATAATCGTTTCTAACTTAAGAATCGTGAAGAATCGGAAATCATGTGTCCGCACTGAGAAAAATGTTCAATTACTTTTGACTCGGCCAGTCAACTAGTAGAATTTAGATATTCCGGTAATAGCAACCATCGATCGATTTTAACTAATATTTCTATTTTTAATAATAGATTGTTCGTCTGGTCACTGTTAGATACTGTAACTGTTGATTTTTTTTTTCTCAGTGCATATCCTGTAAGGAGGAATCGTACATTTGTCCGTCTTGTCACAAATCGATGAAAGTAACGAATTACGAATTAATAAATGACGGTCTGAAAATGTAGATTAATTATAATAACGCTATCAAACCGAAAGTGATGGAAATCAATCGCGTTAACGTTAAACGAAACGAATTTGCGGCCGAAGATAGGTCGTCGTCTTCTCCTACGCAGCCCATACTTTCCAACGGCATCGCATCAATGGTAAACTCTCGATGTTCGGACGGCATTGTGCACACTGGCTTTTTCTTAGCCATTACCTCGTTCTCTAACCGCAACTGCTTCTTCACCCATATTGTGAACCATCTCAATTCACAATCGCAAAGCAAAGGGTTGTCTATTGTAAATAATATTAAAACAATTAGTATATTAATCAAGAAATTCAAAAGTACTCGTAATATTGTTTTATGTACTACAATGAATGTCGATTTTATTTAATTATATTATATACACTGAAAGAAATTCATCGGCAGTTGCTACTATATTTTATAACTCTGTAATGTATCTCTGCATTTATATTATTCTTTTACATGTACGATACAGTACAATTCATTTCAAAAAAATTTTATTATCAAGAATAGAACCCTTAACCTGACCGCCACGAGTCACGTATTTTACCACCACTCTAAGCTACCGGGTAAAAAATATTGGTTTTTGCCAAACTCTAATGTGAACTCTTAGAGGGCCGTGACCTACATTTTTCCAGTCACGGATATTTGTGAAGTAAGACCTATATTTTGAAGCAGTGGCGTAGAGTGGTGATAAACGTTGCGACTAGTGACTATGAGGAAATGAGTTTTTTCCTTGGTTTAATTTTTTTATAATATTCTATTAAAATACTATATCATGTTATAAGAAATACTATAAATGCACGCATATTTCCGAGTTATAATGTAATATAGTAGAAACTTCTAGTAAATTTCTCTCGGTGCAATTTATTTCACAGAAAAGCAAATGTGGTAAAATGTTATATTTGATAATCAAGTCATAAATTGCAATGCGGATTATTTGAAACGACACAAGTTGACGATAAAATGTAATAACAAAACTTTTCAACTTCCAGTGCAATGGGTTAAAATTTTTTTACCTATTGCAATGTATAAAAATTCAATAATGTATAAAATTGTACGAATGCATTTGAAATGCAAAATATTTATATCCATACTATGTAAAATGATCGCGGAATACAAATATGCCGAAACATTTTATTTAAAATCAAAATTACTTTTGAATCAGATTAATCTAATACATTTATATAAAGTGAAGAATGTAATTTAATTAGAAGCCTAATTAGCTTTTATGAAATAATAAATCGTACAATAAGTGTGAAAAATCGATGACTATAATTGTTTACTGTTACAAAAGGTGTTGGCGTTCGTCACTTTTGTACTTGTTGCACACAATATTTCTTGTAACTGGCAAAGTAATGCATACTGTTTTTGGAACACTCTTTGATCTAAAGAGTAAAGTCGTAAGGTGCCACTTTTTTCTAAGAAAATATTATATTTTAAATTAAAAAAAAATTAGTAATGTAATATATATTAATATATTACAATAGTTTTTGATATTACTTTATATTCAGAAGAAAAATAATGAGTCGAATCTACAAATGTTATACAAATGCATTGTCAAAAAGTGAAGGGAAATTTTCTAATAATTATAAACTTTAATTTCATTTTAGTACATGAATCCTCTATATATTTACATTTTCTATTTGATAATCTGTTTGGCTCGAATGTCGAAAAGTTCCCTAAGTGGAATAAAAGTTCAATTTAAAATATTGGTTCAGTTTTTTAAAAGGAACTTATGTTCTGTATAGTAAACTATAAAACTTATTCCATTTAAAGTTAGGTAAATTTTGTGAATACAAAGCGCCATATATCAAAAATCATTAACTATTTTATCATCTGTACAGTAAATTACATAGTTTTATTATAAAAAATAAATAATTATCATATATATTATTAAATAATAGTATATTAGTGAATTAAATGGGATTTTTCAAGTAAAAATAAATATGTACTCGAAGAAAAAAAAATAAAATTTACTATATTAATAATAACCCGTAGATAGGTGTATACTTATAATAGAATTTATTAATATACATATTTAAAATTATCAAGTTACTATATATTTTTTCTCACTCTAGGGCCCCACTTCCGATGAAGCCTATAATTGCAAATGTTTCGGCACCCTTATATCGAACATTCAGAAGAGATCAATACATCTCTTAGAAGAATCTTTTCGAGAATGCTTTTTTACACACATGTAACTACTGACTTTGGCATATTTTGAAAGTAACAAATATTTTAGAAACTGAAAGTGGCATCATCTGATTAACTTCTTATTTTTACATAACATAAAAACATTTTTAGTTCGGCAAAGGTAATTACAATTAGAGAGTTGTTGCATTGTACATATTTGCAAGAAATAATTAAATTTATTTTTAATACTTCGTTAAAACAAGATAAAACCTGACATAAGATAATAATGAAATGTTAAAAGCTATAAATCAAAACTTTTTATATCTCAACTTGTAAATGTTTGTCACAAACAGCTATTAAAATCGATTTACTGACACTAATGAGATGGAACTTAGACCGTGCTTCGTATAACTTGTGGAAAAAGGTATAAGGAGACCGTTGACTCAAATAGCTAAATTTATTATTTATTGACCGACATTCATATATTTTCTGTTTTCTTGTTTTACGTCTCTTTTTCAATTAAATATGACTAAGATCAAACCGAAGGAACAGCACATTATATAACGAGAAATTGAATAATTCGAAACAAATATAAAAAGATTGTGGATCAAATACGATCTTTTATTTACCATAAAAGTAAAATATTTGGTGGCGCTCGTTTGGCTGCTTGTTTTATTTTTAAGGGCATAACAAATTATTTATTTTTATTCAATTTCAGAAATAGAAAATATGTACATTTACAAGTTGTTCCGAAAATATCTAAATTCATCTCATTGTTTGTAAAGTTTCTTAATATTTTCAAAAGGGTAACAGATATTATGGAAATTTTTTTAAATAATAATTCAATACCTTGAAAGATTCAGTATAAAAATTAGTAAACTGGGTCAAATGTACTTATCTTCACTTTTTTATTTACAACTTCGCAACGAAATTGTTTATCAAATTCAATCTGACAACTTGTGTTCATTGAGCGAGTAACAATTTAATGATAAACTCTTGAAAATCGAATGAGAATTCGAAAATAATAATTACTGCATTAAACTATTAACCCAATACTCAGCCAGGAAATTGCCTCAGGTGACAAAATACCATGTTTATCGAGTTTACATAAAATTTTATTAATCGAGTTTACATGATGCCTAGTTTACATGATTTTTGTTAAAATCGATAATATTGTAATTAATTTAACGAGAATAGTAGTTATTACGAAAATTAATTAGATTTTGTTCCGTATTATAATAATTTATATTTGTATTAATTTTTTCAAAATATGTTATAAATTTTATTAGATTTTATTATATTTACTTAATGCCAAGAATTTTTTTATGTTTGATATATTTGAATAGTCATATTCGTGAAGCAACTGATTCACTGTGGGATGTTTAATTATAGGGAAAATGTATGAAAATAAACAGCCTGTAGTAGTATTTTCATTTAACGAAGATTTACTCGCATTGTTGTTTGCAATGCGCCTGACGGAGAGCAAGCGAATGTTTTGCAACAAGGAAACAATGATGGTAGCATACCAAACAGTATCATCCAATGTTTTAGTGCCAATGTTGTAACAGAATGTAATCCATATATTCATTTATTATTAGAAAATTAATTTTAACGATTAATTTTAAAAATCTTTATCTTAATTATATATTGCAATCAATGGGTTCTCTGTACTTCTTTTTTGAGCTGCATATCATATTTTTTTCAATTATTAATTTGAAGACAATCTTCAGGCAATCCTCACGAGACTTTAAAGGCGATAAAACAGACCAATTTGTAATTTATGATTTAATTATTTTGAAAGCAATCCTTTATTAACCCATAATTCCTGCTTGACTCAGTTGTATAGTATAATTTAGGGTTGACTTCATTAAAATGATAAGTATCGTCAGATATTTGACATGTTAATGGTGATTTGAGACTTTCTACGAATTCAGTCATACACAAGGAGAAAAATAATGTTATAAATTTACCGAATTTCCAATAAATTACTGACTTTATTCACTGTAAAATAATTCCCAAATTCTCAGTGTCAATTACATAATGTAAATTTTGATTTAATTTTTGTTCTAATATAAATTCGCAATTGTAGAGCTTTATTACTTATTTTCATATATGCATTAAGAAAAATGTTGTTGGAAAAATTATTGTAGTTTACAGCAAATGAACCTTATCAAGCTAATTTGTATGAATTTTACCATAGTTTAGGAAAAAGAATAATGAGATTACTTTTTATATAAGATAAACTAAGCAGACTTTATCCTGCAGTTATAACAAATTTATGTAAATCAGCTCGATAAAATTTGATTGCTGTAAATTACAGTAATTTTTCATAAGAATTTTTCTCATTGTGAAGAAACAATTGTGAAATGTACAAAAGTATTTGATAAACTTTTAAAACGCGGATAATCAGTATTGAACTGTTCAATATAAGTCTTTCATTTTGACTTTCACTTGTTTGATTTAGGAAATGTCGACATTGATATAAAGCTCCAGGCTTTAAATAGCAATGCACAAAAAAATGAGTGTTAAGATGTCGAACAATGGTTTAAAGAAATACAAGCGCAACATCAATGCAGCATATATAAAAATTCCTACTTACATGCAGAAAAATATAAAAGTAAAAAACACTACAAATTCTGGCAATCTGACATGAATAATGCGTATAAAATCAGTAACTTTTTCATAATTTGTTTGTATGACGTAATAAATATTTGTATAATTGACGATATAATTTGACAATTATATAGTAAAGTTTTTCACGCTTAAGTTTAAATAAAAATATGTGTACAACACTCTTAGCATTAAGCTGACTTAACACCAATTTTCATCCGACGCCGCAGTCATTAAACTCGTAATAAATAGCAATTCCAAATGTCACAGTGTATTAGATAATTTTCTACTTTATTTTCGTATGCAAGATAAAATTAGGATTTTACAAGGCAAATTTTTCAGAAACTCTGTTAATTACTTGGGAGTTCACAAGAAACTTCTTATTGGGACAAATTATTTTACAACTGTTTCGTAATAGTTTATATCCAGCAGAAATCATGTTCTACTAACTAACTGATTTTAATGAATAAATAATCAAAAATTAATGAGATTGTTCAGATACTCGAAAATAATTTGAGTTTAAGTAAATTGAATTCAGCATGCTATTATTTACCTGTTAAATCAATAACATCGAGTGTGTCAACGATATTTTCCGTAATGTCTTCTGATATCCTCGCCAACTTGTTATTCTGTAGATTTAACGTTTCTAGTGAATTCAGATTTTCAAACACCATCGCTGGCAAGACTTTAACTCTAAAAAATACAAATGATACAGTTGAATAGATTTATTAATATGAAAATATAACCTACTGGTACAACATAAATTAGTTTCGTCCTCTATTTAATACTAATAGTTTAAGAGATAAGATAAAGTAAAAAAATAAACGATTGTTCAAAGAAATAAAAATTATAATTATTATTTACTACGTTTAAAATGAATAATAGTATTTTATAATACTAATAGCACCATAATTTATTATAGATTTTTTCTGAGCTTAATGAGATTTTCATTCATTGGACTTAATTAGGTTCTTTATTTTTTCCCAAATAAAGCATGCTCTGAATCAGCTCAATCGACCGACAATAATTTTAGGGCACCCTCAATTGAAATTCTATTATGAAATTTAAAACTTGAGAATATCTACTTTTTAATGCTTTGCAGCGCATATTCCGTTTCAAGTTCGTTCATAAAATATGATATTTTATTTTTAACATTCATAAAAATGAATATCTTTAAAATCATCTGCATTGAGCAGAGTGAAAAATATGAAAAACATTAATATTCAACAAACATTCTTGAATTTAATTCTCCATGCTTTTCAAATATTTGATTTCAATTTATAATTACAAGTTTTTCTGAAGATTGAGAAAAGTTATTGAATCTCCGTAACCCGTGAAAGCATCTTCCGGTAACACTGTAATGTTATTGGACCGCAAGTCGAGGTGTCGCAAACGATGCAATCTTCTTAGAGCGTCACTCGGAACCGTATGCAAATTGTTGTCACCAAGTCTGAGATACTGTAAGTTTTCTGTAATCAATGAAATATGTGTCAAACGGTATATTAGTTTCTTCGTATTGGTACAAAAACATATAAACAATAATTTATTTTTGTATTATGTCAAGAATGAACAAAGTGAAATAAAGAAAATCAGTATCGAAGACGTGAAATTGTGAATTTTGTGAATGAAATTACTATTTTCGCATATATTACTTTAGCATTTCAATATTCAAACATTAATAACATTATTGCGAAATATTTAAGACGTTCTTTTCCGCTTTGTCCAAATTAGTGAGTGATTTAAGCCAATGGGTTAAAAAATAAATATTTCAATGATCCCTGACAAGATCAAATACCTTCTAGTCCCATAAATGCATCAGAATCAATATGACTAATTTGATTTCCATCCAGTTCTAAGGAATTTAACTGTGTTAGGTGAATAAATACACGCGATGGAACTTCTCGTAGATGATTGTGTGACAGTATCAACGACTCCAGATTGTTAAGACCTGAAAGGTATAATAGTATACAATATAAATTGTTTAAATAGAACTAAAATTCTTGTATTTAGAATATAACTAAATACTCTAATGAAATTGTTAAATTCAACAAAAATTATTCTATTATAAACTGAAATATAAAGCAAATAATAAATTCTAATTTCACTCTGCGTACTGTTTCCTCGACGTTCGATAGTCCAATTGTCAAAATTGCATTACTGCCGATAGACATAAATGTAGCTTTAATCCTAGGTTAAAATTCTTAAGAAATTTTATTAATCTTTCAGTAGAATTGAATAAAAATTTAAACAATATTTACCAACCTTCAAAATCGCCCTCACGTATTTTGCCTATTTTATTCTCTTGGATTTCTAGTTTCTTCAGAATATCTAAAGTAGAGAGGGATGATGTAGGAACATTTAACAAATCATTTCCGCCCAAATTTAATCTCTTCAGCTTTCGACTAAAATAGTTAATTTGTTATTTTAAAATTATGCCAAAAACAAAACAAAAAAAATGTAACAGTTATAAATCAAAGCTCTGTTAGAATACTTAGAAATACTAGCTAATATCAATTTTTTAGTTGTAATAATTATGAGTTCAAAGTCGCTCAAAATCGACAAAAGGTAAACACCACTTTGTCGAAATTAATGTTTTAAGAGAGAAAAGAAAACGTTATACAAAAATTATTATTTCATCTTAGTAATTAAATGATTGCTAAAAAGAACGATGTGCATAACACGTATACTTTCTAAAGAGCATATCTACAAATTACTATCTGTGAGATAGTAAATTGTTTTCACGTATACATAATCAGTAAAGATTCACACTTGAATAGTGGAGATGCACTTGAATAGAGGATCTCAAACAGGCACACCTTTCACCATTAAATTGAACAAAAGCAGACTATAATTTTAAATTAATTAAAGACTAACTCCTTGTATTGGTGTGATGTTGAAAATCAGCACGCAGTTTAATAAAAATCCACTTTACCCGAGATTCATTGATATTAGCAGTAAAACTGTTAAAAGTAATTAATACACAAATGAAAACACAATTTAACAGTAACTTCCGATAGTGAATAAAACATTTAAATTGAAAATCCAGTTGCATAGTACTTAAATTGAATTGTACTTATTATACATTTATCTATACTACTTACTTGTCCAATCCTTTAAATGCTTCTGGATCGATAGATGTAATTTTATTTCCATACAAATTTAGCATCTCTAAGGTATCCATTCCTTCAAATGCACGCCCATGAATATTACTAATCTTATTGTGATTTATATTGAGAATCATGAGATGATGAAGAGATTTTAAAGCAGCAGATGGAACGGTACTAAGAGAATTTCGTGATATATCAAGTTGGGTCAGAGTCTTGCCTACGTGGAAAATCA
Organism: Leptoteleia sp. ZL-2020; assembly: GCA_022817305.1. NCBI lineage: Eukaryota > Metazoa > Arthropoda > Insecta > Hymenoptera > Scelionidae > Leptoteleia > Leptoteleia sp. ZL-2020. Next base: position 24,344 of record JABFPN010001095.1, read on the forward strand.
AATATAATATATATATAATAATTAATTGGTAAAGTCTTAAGTTATAAAATTTTATGTTATTTAATTTGTCCTTATTCGTATTCTTGCCGTTGTCCTTATTTATATACATTATATTACAGCTTTGATAAAATAAGAATTGAGTAATATTGTTATCTCGGTACAAAAGTACGTTGTGCTGGCAAATTGAATGTAATGTTTCAAACAATATGGTACAGCAAAAGAAACTTTATTTCTTACCAAATATATATTGATATAAGAATATAAAGTTAATTTTTTTCCTTTTTAACGAAACTTATTCACGGTCAGCAGCAATAGAATGTAGCTTCAAAAGAAAGTTGACAAATACGTAGATGAAGCAATACAAAGAGTCTTCGCGTAACTTTAAAAACAAATATGATTTCAAATCTTATAATCTTTTATTTTGAAACAATTAATAAGATGATAGGTTTTATTAAATAAATTAAAATAATGTTCATATTATAATTTCCTATATATATAATTTTATTTTCGACGTAACAATTGTTAACTGGTATTATTACTCATTTATAATTTTAATCAAAAAGATTCAATATCTGAACGTCCTTCTTTCAGTAAGTGAATTCATATACAGATTCTTAGAATTGAAAAATATATTAATAAATTCCACACTTTGCTTGAAATAAATTATTCATAACGTTTGTTATTCAATATCAAATAAAAATTGTAAAAGTCAGGAATACCAAATGTAATTTTTAGTTGAATCATTATATATTAAAAATATTTAATAGAAATTTCATTGGAAAAGAATTTCATTGTTGCCACAGTTTCGCCTATATTTGGCAGGGGAAGCTGTAATTATATAGCTTCATTAGCAAATATAAATTTCAAGTTGCACAGCAGTGTATCGATATTTTAAAGATTGAAAAATACTACAAGTTAAATTGACCACCACTGTACAGTAAAAAAGTATTGATAAAATATTTATATATTATATTGAAAGCAACATTCTTTTTTTAAATAATTTTATCGTTGTAAATTATTATATTCGTACCATATTAATAAATATAATACAAAATGAAATTATAAAATATAGTTATATAACTATTAGTTATATAAAATATTAACTATATAACTAATAGTTATATAACGAAATGTTTAAATATATATTTAATTGAAAAGAAGTAATCATGGTAAGATTGTAAGTGGTTCATTTTAAAATTTAAAAATCGTTTTATAATAGGCTTTCAAATTATTTGAAGGGATGTTAAGATCGACAATCCAGTAACACGAACTCACAAGTCTCTAATTAACTTCCAATTTCACTACTTACCAATTGAACTCAACGAAGTTTCCTCAACGACAGCCAAACTGCTATTATGGACGGTGAGATGGTAAACGTTGAGTCCAAGGAACACAAAGCCTGGCAATTTTGGCAAAGCATTATGACGTAATTTGAGATAAAATATGACCATGTTTTGTCGCTTTTTAAGTGCATCCATCGCTCTACTAATATGTGGATAATCCGTAAATTCGCATACAATATCTAGGCCGGACTTTTTAACACCGCAAACACATGGCGTTATTTCACTTCCTGGTGGACACATGAGCGTTTGCGATAGAACAACATCGTTGAGGAGCATCAACATCCCTAACAACATCAACATCATCAGCCATGGTTTGCATCGTTTACTTCTCGTCAGCATTTTTCCAAAACGCGTTAAGCTCCTGCACTTCTATTGCAGGAATTTTTCGTCCTGCCCCTTGCACTCCCGTCCTCTCCACCTTCAATCTACGTTCCAGCTTGTACGCCCACAGCGTTCCTTTATCTGTCCGCACACCGCTACTTCAGTACAGATCTTCCCAATTCCATTGTTCTTTTCTCGTCATTTGGCGTGTCGAAACACTTATTCTGAAACAAATTAGTATAAACCATTGTGTTATTTATTTACTAATATTGTCGAAGTGTGCATTTTAAAACAGAAATTTTCGTAAAATTTCCCATCGTTTTATGCAAAGTGCAATGGAAAAAAACTTTCAGCGAATTGTTACGTCAACTGTAAGTTAATTTTACGTGGCAGACATTTCGTAAAAAGTGAATTTTTACACGTTTATGAATTTTGTTACATATGTAAACTATTTTAGCCGCCCCATTGATCATACAACAACTTTTAAGTTCACACAAATTTACAAAATTTGTTTTTATTTCTTTTCCCCGATACTAATTTTAGTGGGGAAAAAATGTTTGTCCAACTAGCGGTAAAAATACCACTATTGAGAAAAGAGGTTACTTTCCTAGACAAATTAGTTGAGAAACATCGCACAGCTGTAGAATTTGATGGAAAAAGTTTCGCGTGCAACTCGTGTCAAAATTCAGCATGTCACTCGAGTGCGATGACAACACATCACTCGTGATGCCAACTTCACATTCGAGTCGAAATACCTCCATTTCCCACTAGATGGATAATTAACTATTATACATCGTGAATATCCCTCGTATTGATAAAACTAGCATTAAATAATTATGCTGTATAAAATATTACAGTCATGATTTTGAACTTTACATTATTAATAGTAAACACATTGGAATAACATCATATTTTGAAGAATTATAATTTGAAGAAGCGGAATTTATTTCAAACTTTTATACTATATAAAGATCATAATAAAAATCATACACTGAAATTTCATATTAAAATGCAATTGACGAAATAAATAGTTATTAAATTCGAATGATCACCATATCGATGGCGAAATATGCGAATATTTACAATTTTAAAAAAATCTGAAACTTCATTTTGTTAACAGAATCTGTATTATCCTAAATTTTTCTAAAATGTTCAAATCCTTCAGCTGCGCGAATTATTTTCACGAATGAGAATCGCTTGCACTGAAGGCTCCGGAAATGACAATCACAACGACCTCGTTATCATTGCGGACCTTTTATAAAATTTCGCAGTACCTTACATCTCCGGTGCGTTATTAGCGAAATAATAATGCTCTCCAATTACGTATCGTTGCGAATAAGATATGCAGCTAACATTGGGTTTGTCTGTAGTTAAAGCGGCGCATTGTTTCAAAACTCCAGATGAATAATGAGTTGGAGCGATACATAATGCTATATATATATATTTCCAAGATGACAACGAAAGCGGGTCAAATCGGTGACATTCGCTGTACTTATAGAACGACACCGTAATGTCAACTCAAGCTAGTCGCGAAATCACTTTGGTCTTATCATTTCACACGCTAGCACTTGCACGAATTAATCCTAAAATTGCACCGAAAACACTTGCGAGGTCAATTTGTTGACATGTCGGGAGCACTTAGGCCACGGTATCAAACGTAAAACCGACCCGCGGGTAAATTCGCGCGTCGATCGCACTTCGCATCACCTCCATTGTAGGTCACAAAACCGTTTGTCAGCTCGCGCTCTGCATAGAAACGCGCTCTGCGGAGAAAAACGATATTCTAAGATAATACAGTTGTTGGGAGCACGTGGCTGATCGTCTTTACGCGAACGTTATTATGCTGAAATCGAGACCCGCGACTTCTTATAGTTGAAATAACGCTGCGCAATTTTCGCAAGTTGTATGCCGGAAATGGAGCTTGGATAATTGGCACGTAAGAGATGAGATGAAATCGGAAGGAGAGGGGAGCAGTCTGTCCGAACGGAGTCGCTCCAGCGTGGGGATCTTTAGTGCCGGGCGTCGCTGGGTACCGCTGTGTTCATCATGATCCGGGTGCCCATCTAATAGACTACTTCCGGCTTTGTTGCAGTATCAAACACTACGTCAAAAGTTTCGGGAGAATGGAATTTAGTGGCAGTTTCGTCACTCGCAACATATTTAGTGTTCGCTAAATACGTTAAACATAAATAAGAAACGATTATGAACGAACGTTTTTTCGGTTTTCTCTGTAATTCAATGAAAATTATTTAATTTTTTTGACTGATATATCAATTGTATTGAGTGTTGATCAATTGTTTGAACTAAACGATCAGTAAAATTAAATGAACAATCTGTACATTTGGAGAGTGTTTGATCCCTTATTTGGGTATAATATTGGATCATCATCGTTCAGAAAGTATCGAACATTCTGTTTATTGCAATACATTATGTAAATTTGTAAGTTACTTAAATGTAAATGGTCAGGTAAACAAACAGGCCTTTTGTTATTTAAGTTATTGATACTAAAGAATTTTTGCACATAATATTTAATATTTTGTATTATTTTTAATCATAAATATTTATATTTTTATTTAAATTTATTAATAATTTATAAAAAAATCAAAGAAAATACTAGTTTTTATTAATGAATGTTTTTTTTGGGGCGGGGTGGGGGGGGATTGATAAATTAAAATTCTTGCTTGTGATACTCTCATTAAAAAAAAAAACTACAAGTGAGTATTATTTCGTACCTTTAACTTATTTTTAATAGCCTTATCCAATTTAAATAAAAAAAAATGAATATACGAAATAACATCCATTTTGAGTGCTTTTTTAGTAAGGGAACGATCACATTCTTCAGTTATATAAATAACATTTTTATCACTTTAACAAAATTCTTCTCTGTACGTATAAACAAACTTTTTTTTAATTTCTTAAAGTGAATTAAACAATTTCGCTGCAACATCTACATATGAAAAGCATTTAAGTCTATGCTAAAATTAAAAGTAATTTAGGAAAGAAAGAAAAAAAACCCAAACTCAAAACTCATTGTTACAATCCATGTAATACTATTTTGAAAGATGCATTATTTTTCTTCGTTGTTTGATAGCTATAAAGTTTTTTGAAAATACATTATTCATCTTATGTAAAGCATAAGGCAACACAATTCTAATGTGTTTTCTAAATTACATGAAATATTCAACGCGAATATTCAAAGTTTTTCTTCGCTAATGGCAGATTATACGTATAACACTCTGTTTTTATAGCAACAATTTACGTCACTTATATCATTGACATTAAGACTATGTCGCATATAAATATCCTTCAGGTTTCATCGTGATCGAAACGAGACCGTAACTAATTATTAACACGTTAGCCTCTACTTACAATGCAAGTTAATAATTTTTTTTATTTAAATCAATTTTACAACATTCAATCGAATAGATATTTTAGTCTTGAATTTCGTATAATCAAATTTAAATTAAAAATGTGTATAAAAGACACTTTTCATTTTAATGAACGAAGTATTACAATTATGAATCTGTTTAAAAAAGATTTAACAATTTCTTTAATGTAAGACTTTACATAAAATGTTTCCATACACGTGGGAGAAAATTTATGAATTTAGTGAGAAATTTATTAGTAGCTACTACTATTTTTTTACTATCGGCGATGACGTGTAAGCATTTATATTTTTCATTACAATGTAATAAAATGTATAAAAATATATTTAAAAAAATATCTTTGTGAAGGGATTGAGAACACATTACCTCAGTCACAAGTCACGTGCTTTACCGTCACTCTACGCCGCCAACTTTAGTTAAAAATGTTAGCAATTTAGTGTGAATGTAAGAAGTGCGTGGCCTAAATGTTTTCAGTCACTTATATTTGTGAAATAAGACCTATATTTTTAAGCGGCGATGGTGGATGGATTGGTGGTAAACATTGCAACTAGAGATTATAAGGAAATAAGTTTTATTCCTTCATTCAATTTTTTTTTAAGTTTTGAGGAACATTATAAATTCACGCATATAAACGAGTGATTATAGAACTTGATTAAAAATTAATAGGAATCAAATAATTGTAAATATGAATAAATTCAATTCAATAATAACATTTTTTGTAGAAAATTAGATTTTTCTAAAATTTAACGATTATCTACTTTGTAGATCACACCATTAATGGATAAGCGACATCAAACTTATGTATATAAACTGTTTACACCCATAAGATTCTTATCTGCGTATAAATTTATATTAAATGGGTATATTTCAAAACACCGAAACGATTGTTATATGCAAATGTAGAATAATCTTAACAAAATATGACACTTGTTTCACTTTAAAATTATTGCCTGGAAAATTTAACTGTCATTTCTCCGACAACAAATGATGCTCGAAGTTTTTCAGTACATTTCAAAACAGAACTTCTGTTCTGCTAAACTAGTTATGTATCATATTTTAATAGAAATATTAAAATATGTCTACAATAGATCTAACCGTGATAAAAATTGCGATTAATTTTTTTTTAAATTTATAGTCGTTATGACACAGATGTCCTTTTTTATGAACCTTTATGATAAGTATTATGTACAACAATAAGAAATTTAAATTAGAAAAGTTATTTTGAAAATAACATTTAAAATTTGATGAGAAATTCTTATATTACATTCTATGCATTTTTACAATTATAAATGAAATGAGGTTCAAAATCGTAATTTTGCTATTTTCTATATGAAGTATCATCCTATATTCAATAAAAAAATTATTATAAGTAATGTTGTGTCAATCTATCTTCACGTATAAAATGCCCGGCGTAATCTTCGTTTCTTTCATATGGTGAACTTACTAGTAGCTTTAATTGATTCTCATGAATATTCTGTACGCATTAAATTCATATAAGCAGATTAAAGCTTTTAATCCTATATTTTACGTTCATTGTTAGCAACGTTCAATCATGTAAAACATAATGACATCACTTATTCATCAACATTATAATTAACTTTAATATGTTTCAGGTTCTAGAATAATCAATTTCGTAATTAAAAAATATATAGAATAAATTTGTTCATGTTTTATATTCCTCAATATTTTTAAAAGTTCATACTCGTTCTTTTTTCAAGATAAGCTTCTGTTACTATAAGAAAATTGTTTTAATTATAAGTAAGGATATTGTAATGTACTCTAACATAACCTAATATCTCCTAAAATATTCTGAAATTGCCTGCATATACCTTCATCCGTTTACGCAAACTTCGTTCAAGCTACATTGACTCAACGTAAATGAAAGTGGCTATTATATATCAGTATTGTAATTAATCAAGTAGAATTAACCATAGTCTTGTCAAGCAGTTCAAACCACAGAACCTAGAAGTTTCTATCGGACTTTGAATTATATCTCCGATGGCTCTACTCAAAAGCAACCAATTATTAGACATCTAGACAAAAGCTATCGAACACTTAGTCGGAAGAAATAAAATTCTTTCCATTCTTAAAAAAAGGAAGCTTAAAAAAACTTAAAAAACAAAGCTCAACGTGAAATGTTTTTTAAGAATGTGTTCTAATTTTGTTAGTTGTTATTGGGAATTGTTATTAAAAGAATAACAGTAACTGAATATTTTTGAGAAATGAAATATTTTGATACATACATTTGATATAAAACCGTGTCTTGTACTTTAATTAAAAATAAACAAAAATATTGTAATATTTTTAATTTATTAAAATTAAATTTGTGTACATTACACGTGAGAATAGGTTTTCATTTGATTTTCCCTTAATGCGTAATATGCTATTTTACATTCCTGATCAGATTTTGAACCAATGTGAGTTACCAAAAAGTCTGATTGGGATCCAGTCACTACCAAACGTTTCGACCATATACTGTACTTGATCAGCAGGACACCTGCCAGGCATCCAGGAAAGGTACATATATTTCAAACAAGTGTTTTACTTCAGCCAGCTCGTGCGAAAAAGTGTACTGTGGCTTAAACTATAGCAGTAAAACGCCGCAAAGTTTTCCGCATATAACAATATGTTTTGCCGCGATGGTTACAAATTCCACCACACTACAGTAGAGTCAAAAACGCGAGGCTACGTATTCAGCATTGTAGTCGAACTGTGGAATACGATCATAAGCCACAGATGTACAACAGTGCTATGTTTTAAACCACAATATTTTTTTCCTCACGGGTAAGAATATACGGCGTTATTATACTGCGTTAACAATAAGTATAATACTTATAACAATAAAAATTTAAAGGAAATAAAATTTCATTTTGTTTGTTAATATATTTTTTTACATATAAGATAACTAAATAAATTGTTAAAACGGAACCTCTAAACGTAAAATCGTACACGGAAAAAAATGTTTGGTGAGAAGTAGCAGAAATTTATGAAGGATACCTAGAAATTCTAGCTGTTAATGGAACAATTTGAAATTTTATATATAACAGCTAAACAAATTTTGTTACGGTTATCTTACTGACACAGTTAAACCCTTTAGGTGTTATTACTAAAAATGTTAAATGGATTAGTAAGACTCCATAAACATAGAACATCATAAGCGATTTAACGGCTACAGTACTAACCTTATTCACGTTGTGAACAGAAGCACCAAAATATATTGGACTTTGATAATTTAATGTGGAAAATAATTAAAAAAAAATTTGAAAGAAACTAATTCTTTCATATGTCGTTTATTAGCAAGGTCTATTGTATTTTATTTATTTAAAATTGACAACATTTATTAAGTTAAAAGTGACAAAATAAACAAACCACTTACAAACTGTTCAATATAAAATTTGTTTTTGTTAGAACTATGGTAAAAATTTCTACGAATCATATCTCACAACAAAATAACTGCTTGAGCAAATGTTCACAATGAAAAATTTGTGCATACCAAATGTACAAAGAAATACTACGTTAAAAGTGAAGAAAAGAAGTTTATACAATGAAAGAAAGTTTATATAATTATCTTTATCCTTGCACGCGAGTCATCGTGTGTGCACGCGTTAAAACAGGTGGTGGCAAGTAATTTCAGACACCCTAAGGAAATTATCTATAGAGAATACGATTAATAATTTATTTTGGTCCTTGGAGACTTAATGCTTCAGCTGTAATAATTTGCAAGTACACTGAGAAAAATATAACAGAAAAAATTACTGTTTTTAACTGTATTTGAGCCACATGTCCGTCTTTTGATAAAAATTACCGTTTTTTAACAGGAAAATTTTCGGTTTTATCTATAAATATGA
>JABFPN010001096.1:0-33221 GCA_022817305.1 Leptoteleia sp. ZL-2020
GTGAACATGTCAAAATTTTCGAACGTGCGTTCGGAAAATAAATAGACGAATCGCCTTACAGCCGGAATATCCGAACACGAGTTCTATTATTCCCTTGTTTCCACTTTTATTTCCGAACACGAATTAGGGGAAATCCTTCTCTTTAGCCGTCAATACTAATTTTCGAATTACCGAACACGCCAAATCTAAATACATCCCCGAGCACGTAGTGTTATTATAGTTGAGTGAATACATAACGGCGGCGCTACCATCTATTTCTTTGCGTACCTCTGACATACCGAAAGTACTATCAACTACACTACACTCTACTTGACTATACTCTTCACTGCTCTTCCACATCTTCCCAGAGATTTAGTAGTAGGATTCTTTACATCTAATAAAAGCAACATTTTCTGTCTACTTTCTATTATAATTCAATAATTCCTGCAGCAAATCATCTATATGACTATGTAAGTGTTATGGATAATAAATGTTAGAAATATCGTAACTCTTTATGAAATTTGGCGTTTTAGTTTCATTGACTGGTTGCTGTCGCTTGAAGTATTATATGCTGCCATGTTTGTATCCTCCAAACTGCCTTATATATTGTAGAACGACATAGAATCTGTCTAAAATTGAAATTATATGCCTTATTTTTAATATTTCGTTTAAGAACGTTATCATTTTAAAATTTACAGCAACTACTTTTTAAAGACACTAAATTCGAGTAATAATAGATATTTTCTAATTGTTATGTTAGCATGTATTTTCATGGCATGTTAATTATAAAAAGTAAATTTTATTAATGTTAAGTAGGTCATAATGTTTTAAATGTGATATAATATTTAACAATTATACATAAGTGACATTTGAAACATTAAAGTTTAAAGGTGTAATTTAAGTGAATTTGAAATTCCTCGGTAAATATAATTATAATTATGTAATTTTAAAGACAGTATATATTTATTTAATTTTTTTATGTTTAATTTTAGAATAAAAAATGACTTAGATAATATTGTTGATCCTGTGTCCTACTCATAAGTGAAATTAAATATATTATAGTAATCTTAAATTTTATTATAGTATCTTTAACTTTTAAACAAAGATCAAATTAAAAAAGAAAAGGCTATATAAAAAAGAAATTCAAAATGTCAAATTTCATATTTTACATACCAATATTATTGTTAAAGTAAAAATGTTTGACATTGTTGTCCCTTTACATTCTGGAATTTTCTAGATTAAGACTTGGAATGAAGTACCAAGAAATATTTGAATGTTTACTAAGCTGTTTTGTTAGTCTATTTTAAGAAAATTTGAGAAAACATTTATATTCTTGACTTTTATTTTCGTTTCCCTTAATTTAAATATAATTAAATTAATTAAACTATATTTTAGTAAATTCTAATTTAATCATTGTTAAAACACTTATATTTGTTAATTAATGAATTTAATGTTAATATCATTTTATTTATATTTTTTATTTAATTATTTATTTTATTTAATTAATTAAATAAATAAAAAATAATAATTAAGGTGATAGTAATTTATAATGATTATTAATACAAATTTCTAGCACGAGTTTAAATTATATATTTTATATTTTTATGACTGTTCGTGTAAATTTTATTACTTTTAATTATAAATATAAATGTTTTTTTAAGTAATTTGTTCTGTTAAATTAATCTTTTATCTATTAAAAATTTTTGTTTATAATCAATTGCCACAATCTTATTTAAAAATAATATATAATTAAAATTTTCAATTAGAATTTTTAAGTGATATTTGAATTATTGATTTGAAGGTCATATAAGATAGGACAATACTTTAAGATGACAATTATTTATAAAGAAATCTTTATACATAAAAAATTAATTTAACAGATCATAACAGAATTGCCATTTCATCATGTTTGAAGTTGGTTGCAAATGAAAATACCCTCCCATAAGAAGTTTTACTTCATAATAAGGACAATGAACAAAGAATTTAAAGTATAAATTAATTTTGCTGAAATAATTGTTCATAGGGCATACAGAGACCGTGATCGTAATGATAGAAGAGGTGGTGGTGGTGGTGGTCGTGGAGGAGGTGGTGGAGGTAGCAGTGGTCGAGGTGGAATGGGAGGAAGTGGCAGTAGGTTTGGAAATCGTGATGGTGGCAGCAGATTTGGAGGTGGAGGAAACTCTGGAAGAGATAATTTTGGCAACAACTCATTTAAAAGTCGACAACCAGGAGAACGTCTTCGGAAACCAAGATGGGATATGAGTTTGTTGCAACCATTTAGGAAAGATTTTTATCAACCTCATCCTAATGTCATGGGCCGTAGCAATCACCTTGTTGAAGCATACAGGTCCAATAAAGAAATTACTGTGAAGGGTACCAATATTCCAGGACCTAATATTTTCTTTGAAGAAGGAGGTTTTCCAGACTATGTATTGTCAGAGATTAGGCGGCAAGGTTTTGGGGAACCTACTGCTATTCAGGCACAGGGTACAGATTATTTATCATTATTAATTTGCTTACACATCGTTGCTTACTATACAATGATTTTATTTATTATAAATAAATGTTTATTACTGTTGTGTTGAAAATAATAATGAATTTTTTTAAGGAATTGCTGAGTTTCTTTTAACTTTATTTATATACGAGTATTTATGAAAGGATATATTTAGTATTATTAATATAATAGTTTCTATTTAATAACAATTAAGCTTATCGATTAATTTTTTTTACCATTTCTAAATATAATTTCTAATTAGTAATAGGTCTGATTAAATTAAAATAAACACAAATTTAATTAAAATTATTTTTAGGTTGGCCAATAGCACTGTCTGGCAGAGACATGGTTGGCATTGCCCAAACTGGTTCTGGTAAGACTCTCGCTTATATTTTGCCTGCAATTGTGCACATAAACAATCAGCCACGCTTAAATCGAAATGATGGTCCAATTGCTCTGATACTGGCACCAACTCGTGAACTGGCACAACAAATACAACAAGTGGCATCTGATTTTGGTTTATCATCTCAAGTTAGAAATACCTGTATCTTTGGTGGTGCTCCCAAAGGGCCACAAGCCCGTGACCTTGAACGTGGAGTCGAAATATGTATTGCAACCCCAGGTCGTTTAATTGATTTTCTAGAGCGCGGTACAACAAATTTGCGCCGTTGTACTTATCTTGTTTTGGACGAAGCTGACCGAATGTTAGATATGGGTTTTGAACCTCAAATTCGCAAAATTGTTGAACAAATTAGACCCGATAGACAAACTCTAATGTGGTCAGCTACCTGGCCAAAAGAAGTACGTAATCTTGCTGAAGAATTCCTCACTGACTATATTCAAATTAATATTGGATCATTGCAACTTGCTGCAAATCATAATATTTTGCAAATTGTTGATGTTTGCGAAGAGTATGAAAAAGAAAATAAACTCATGAAATTATTGGAGGAGATTTCAAATGAGCCAGAAAACAAAACCATCATTTTTGTTGAAACGAAGAGAAAAGTAGATGATATTACCAGGGCCATCAATAGGTATGGGTGGCAAGCCATTGGTATTCATGGAGACAAAAGTCAGCAGGAAAGGGATTATGTTTTAAATCGTAAGTTTTTAAATTTACAACTGTTACATTTTTATCCTAAATGAATATCATTGCATTTTTGTTAACTTATTGCACCGTGTAGTGTATCCCTTCCACCAACAGTCCTTTCTACAATTATGAAACTTTGCAGTACCGTAACAACGTCATGTATTTATTGCTCTACATTTGAGCATTGAATCACAGAATTAGTTTTTTAAAAAGACATTAAGAAATTAATAAAAATACGTTAAAGATTGTTCGTTAAAGAACAATTGTCAATTCTAATGAAAGTAGAAAAATCATTACACAAAAAAGTAAAAACATATGCATTTTCCTGAACTTCATGCAACTGTACAAATATAGTATTTAAGGATTCACGTACATGACGTCGCAATCGTACGGCATTTCTGATTAACGATCGCGGCGCAATGAATTAAAGCAGCTTTCGTGAGATAATCGAATTAAATAGTTTAAAGATTATCATTATTAATAAAGTTTCCCAAGATATAAAACTAGATAAAAACGTTTGTATAACAAACTGCACATTAATTTGAATGATACATTTACACTTTAGTAATGATGAAATTTATTCATCTTAAAGATCAAACACAATAGTAACTTCTCCTTTGGCTGGAGCCACCAACTTGTAACCATTTTTTTCTCGTTGAGTAATGTATACTGTATTAGTTATCATGAAAAAGAAATTTTTTTTTGTTGAAAAGTTTAATAAATAAAATATATTTATATGAACTCTTTTTATTAATAATATTTAAAACATGTTACAGAATTTAGGAACAGCAGATCAGCTATACTAGTCGCAACAGATGTGGCAGCTCGCGGTTTAGGTAAGAAAGAATTTTTGGAGAATCCAGTATGATGTAAGGGTCAGGGTGCGATGGTTATAAGACGTTTATCATTAATCAAAATGTGGCATCGTATATAACGGCATGTGCCAGACTGATTGATACTGGTGCACCAACCATGTAATCATATTGCACAATTCATCGAAAAGAAAGCTTCGACTATCGACAAATTTATCGCGCGATGTACCTTAATTGGAGTAGCCATGTCAACTGTCATTAATAAAATCTAGACTAACTAACCCACAATTATATTGTGAATATTAGCTTAGGTGGATTCCAAAAAACAGCATATCCAATAAATCTATAATCATTCATGTAATGATATAATAACAGTTAACGTATGTAAAAAGAATATCTCAAAAATTAAATTTTATGTATTGGATACGTTTGTAATTTGGAATATTTCAGCGAACAATTAGGTGAGGTGTAAATTAGTGACTGCGTTTCACTCGATACGAGTCTCGTCAGTCTGGTGTTAACGTGCTGTTCTATGTGTTTTCAGAGGCACATGCGGCGGAGTTTTATCGTTGATAAGAACTCTGAAGATAATTGCTCCGGAATGTAATGATAATAAAAACGAATATTGTTAGAGTAAGTGAAAGATAAACGCTGTGCCTCAGCTTGTCGTGCCACTTGAAATACACACACTCAATCTGTACCTGCGAATGGTCCAAAGTATGGAAGTTCTAGTGTTAGGGCAACTGTAAATATTACAGTAAATGGAAAAAGCCACAAAGGGTCAATGTGGCTCGAGAAAAAGAATCCCTTAGCTCAATCTATGTAGGAAGGCATCGAGCTATCCTTGCAATGCTCATGAAATACACGCTGGACACTGAATCAGAATCGCTGATTGGTGCTAACAGAGTATAACAGCGACAGTGCCATCTGGTTAGACAAGATTCGTTAAGAAAATGTCGATTTTAGATGAAAGGACAATTAGAGTAGATAAAGACAACAAATCAGCACTGTCAACGAAATTTTATCAATATTTAGGGGGAAACTATGGGAAAATTAAGTTTATCTGGAGTTTACTTCTAGTTTTGTAGTGGGGTCATTTGTCTTTTTCCAATAATCGGGATTATTTTAAATGTCCAGGCAGCATTTCATGAGCGCATTACATTGCAAAGGCTGAATCTTGCGATGCCAAACGTGGAACGAGATAGGAGATATCGGAAACAGTATGGCTCCTGTGCTCCAACCTCTCGGCGAAGTGATGAGCAAGGAACGGGTATACAAAGATCAGCACAGATCCATACTTTGGTGCGGGAAAGAAGGGTGTGGAGTTGCTATTACTAGATCTAGGACTCGCTTGTGCTAGAGAGCGAGAATCCTATGAGAACCATCTGAGCTCTGATTCCTCTACATTTTCCAAAAAATGTATTTACATTTCCAGCTATAGACAAAAGCAGGTAATTCAAAATTACGCTTGATCTTTGTGGTCGACTTATGATCGTAATATAAATAAACAAATACAATGAGGTGGCTTGCAAATTGTTAAGCTGCAGTAGGTATATTTTTAAAAAAAGTTTATGGTATGTTTGGTAGCTGTTACACCGTTATGTATTAATTAGTATTTATTATTAATTATTTCTTTTATACTTTGTTTATAGATTTACTTTTTTATAGAGAGAGATGAAAAGAATGTAAAATTAAAGAAGGATGGAGTTCTGAGACTAAACTTTATTTCTAACATTATCTAACTTCATAAATATGTATTTTATCATTATATATTGAAGTTCAAATTGTTTGTAGGTTATTTAATTCAATATTTTATACATTTTAATTTTTTTTATTTGTCAAATGGTTATTGATCATTCACGACACAAATTGAAAAACGACCGATTTTTTTTGTTGACCAGTATAGTTTAGTTTTTGTATTACCTGCAAATTCCAATAAAAAAATAAAATTCTACGTACTCTTCGAATTTAACAAGAATATTCACTATTCAGAAATTAAATAATGAATTTACCAAATTACAAAAAATTTGCAAGCCACTCATACTATAAAGTTATTTTCATGCTTTCTAATAATCTGTAAAAAGGTTATGAAAGATTAGGCAAGTACATTTGTAATGTAATTTGTAAAATGATTTTTTGAAAATTTTACCAAGAAAAATTGTGTACTGTTTAAAATCTTTCACAGCACAAACAGATAAAATTCGCTTGATAAGTTGTTGAAACCACAAAGAAACAAGTATATTATTATTCATGTGCAATAACGAGTCATTTCATGCAGATGTTGAGGATGTCAAGTTTGTTATTAATCTGGATTACCCATCAAACTCGGAAGACTATGTTCATCGCATTGGTCGAACTGGCCGTTCTCAACGTACCGGTACAGCTTATGCATTCTTTACACCTGGCAATGCCCACAAAGCTGGTGATCTAATACAGGTGCTAGAAGAGGCTAAACAAGTCGTCAATCCAAAACTTTATGAGCTTTCAAGGAATCCAGGAGCATATAAAAGTAAATTTTTATATTAATTTTATTTTATTAATAATACTTAATTCAGTTCAGTGACTTGGTTTGTTGTTTGTTGTTTGGCGAGCGTTAAGGACATGGGTTCTCGATGGCTCGTCTTTTTTCTCCAACTTATTAATATGAACAGGTTTTATTATGTTGTATAATTTAGTTAGACTGTTTTATACAATATTAAATAATACATTTTTATTACGCAGGAATTATGTACTTTTTATGTACTATTTACAAAAATTATCTTTGCGGTACATAAATAGCACATAAAAAGTACATAATTCCTGCGTAATAAAAATTACAATTCGATGAAGTCGGGGTCCAGCTACCATAAGGTTCAAATTTTGTAAGTGGAGAATTATAATTGAAAATTTATTAATTTCATTAATAATTAAAGTAATACATTTATCATTCATGGTTTATATTTTATAAAAAGAACATAATGTGTTATAATGTGTTGAGGCCACACTCATCTAGTTCAGTAAAGAAAGTATAAACTTTTAATAATTAATACTCTTTCTACTACACTTATAATCTGTATTAAGTATTTTAAAGAAAAATAAAATAATAGAATAATTACTATTTAATCTAGGAGGTCGTTACGGAGGTCGCAATGGTGGATCTCGTGGTTCTGGAGGTAGAGGAGGTGGAGGTGGTGGAGGTGGTTTACGTGGACCTCGTGGAGGTAGAGACGGTGGTGACCGCGGTGGCCGATTTGATCGTTCAGGTGGAGGAGGTGGAGACCGTGGAAACAAATGGAACAGTGGTGGCTCCGGGGGTGGTAGGTATTAAACCATTCTCCCCTGCTTCCACCTATGAGCGTGTATCTTATGTTACATTTTCATTAAAGGTGGAATGAGTAGCAGCGGGAGTGCAGGATATGCTAGCAAAAATTTTTCACAAAGTTATGGCAGTAGTAATAGCGGAGGCGCCTACAGCCAGAATGGTGGCTCTTATGGTGGCGCAAACTATCGGCCGCAGAACGGATATTAAATAGAGATAAACCGAGGCGTTTAAACTCAGTTATGATAACTTCTTAACAAAACTAACGCATCGTTCAATTCTTGTGCCGAAATGTTTATCACTTTTTGTATTCGTCTTGATTTTTATTCTTCCTTTGTCAACATTCTTCTTTCTACACATCGTAAATTTTAAGATGAAATAAGATAAGGGATGTAGGTAGGCTCCTTAGTAGCAATATGAGGAACAGGGACGAAAAACAGCATTTAGATGTGTAGCATAATTAACTAATGATTATACAAATAAATGTACACAATATTCCATCCGTTAGACTCATTTTATCTAGCTGTTAGACATTTATTATTGTAGGATTAGTAAAAATTGAAAGTAAATGCAGCGAAGATTTCTGACTCCGCAAAAATATAGATTATTTTACAATGTTGCTGCAAAATTTCGTTTATTTGATTGTTAATAATATTTTCTTTTTCTTTTTTTAATTTGTATTATTACGGATCTAGATTATCAATTGCTTTGTTTTTAGATTTACAAATTATATAGAAAGAAATTTTGTACTTCAAGTTTTACTTTATTTATACTTTCATCGTTTGTTTTATGTAAACAAGCAGTAATGAAATAAAAGTATTTATTTTATATTTTAGTTGTTTTTACTTGTTCGTAATTGTTTCTCACATTCAAACATTGCTGTATTATCCACCAGATTGTTTGTGAAAAATAACATAAAGTAAGTATAAATAAATTTATTCCAAGTATTAGAATTAAAACAAAATAATTAGAGTATTGTTTCTAATAAATATTAATTAGATGTTTAAAAGAATTAGTTAACATTGAGTGATTATTAATTTTATAACTACTTTTAATTACAAAACAAATTAATAATCTATATATATACATATAAGTAAAAAATATATTTTGATCTCAATGTTACTCGGATGATGAACACTAATAAATATTTTTTTTAGACAAATGAACCAATCTGTATATAAACATGCTTTTGAGTAAGTATAATTTAATCATAATTATAAATAAAGAGATTGTAGTAAACTAAATTTAATAGTTTACATTTTTATTTGATATAAGAGACATATGTTATTAATAATTCATGTGTTTTATAAAAACAAACTAAATTATAACTTGGATTCAAAATAAAATTTAAATTAAGTGTATAAGATTGTTTAATAAATCATTTCATGTGCCAACAATGTCAAGAATTTATCTTAAAAACAAACAATATGTTTAAATGTATACGCACGAAGTAACAAATCATTCATACAATTTGTTTAAAGAATTAAAATTATCATCTTTATAAATATAAAACACGATTTACATATACAGATAACAAAATATATCTTGGGCATACAGCCGTAATGAGATGCTTAAAAATGAATTTTATTAATAAAATTAACCATACATTTAACGTAGTTTTTTATTGGAACAATTTATGTAGGTATATTGTCATCATTGCGGCAGTTATCATATCACACAAATGTGATATACCCCCTTGGAAGTAACACTTTGACATACTTCTGGCTAGATTAAGACTCTTATTTTTATGCAACAATGCAATATTGGTATAAACTAAAATTGCCTATATAGTATCAAGTGTTTTGTTTAATGAAACACTCTTAAATTTATCAGTAAGACTTTGAAAATTGGTTCACTTATCATTATGAAGAACATACTTGTTGCGGTTGTGCTGCAAATATTTACACCATGAATGTAAATAAAATGCTATAATGATGTAAACGTAAATAAGATGCAATTAATATTCTTACGCGATTGATACTTTCATTAAGACCAAATATAATCTCATAATATATTATCATTGATATTTATACTATCAAAATATTTAGAAACTTTATTAGACTGTGGTATTACATCATTAGGAAATATTTTACACATAAACTAAAAATAATAATCATATAAACATTCTTAAATTTTCCTGTTAAAGTAACATTTTGTTTATAAATTAACGTTGATAAAGTACATATACTGAAGTATGTGTATGTTAAGTAAAAAAGTATGTTAAGGATATATGAATTAATAATAGTTTAAATTTCAATAAATATGTTAACTTTTAAATAAATACAATAATATAGAAAAAAATTGTCTACATAATATATTATATTATATTATATTATGTCCACATAATATATCATAGATTTACTTTCTATATCTTATGATAAATTCAAAAGTTAAATGCCGATCGTTCTATCAGACCTTGTCTGCATTTGTTTAGAAGGATAAACTGGTGGGGGAACCTTTTTAAAAGGGTGGGTTATTGTGTGACGTGCGCACTAATACGCGGTGCATCGCAGGCTTGGATATCGTTGATTATTGAAGTACGATTTGAGGTTAAGCCGTCAAGTTTTTGCAATTCTCAACTAGTTGACGTCAACTTTGTCTCTGATTAATCATAATTATGACGGAAAATCGCAAGGAAGTTCGTGTTTGGTGCGATGGATGGTACGTTTAAGAAGATAACCTTTTTTTTATCTTGGAAAACGAAAAAATATATCATATTGTTATTTCATTTTTCCTTATTTTTCTGTTATTATAAATATAATTAGGATTTATTATTTACGGTTTAATTTGTGGTAGGTTAGACGTAGATATATAAAATTTTATGTGTTTTCATTTGTTTCTTTAATTTTGTTTCATTATCTTGTTTCTTTTAGAGCTTCGTAACATTGTATTGATAGTTTTGGTTTGACATTTGTGAAATAAATGTGGATATATTTGACATAACTATTTCATTTGAATTTGATTAGCATAAACCTTGATTATTTTCTAGTTATGACATGGTGCATTTCGGTCATGCAAATTCATTGAGACAAGCAAAAGCTCTTGGAGATTATTTGGTCGTCGGTATTCATTCAGATGAAGAAATTGAGAAGCATAAAGGACCCCCTGTATTTACGCAAGAAGAAAGGTTTGAAAATCTTTTGTTTTATTTGTTCATTTGTTAAAATTTATTTGACAGAAATGCTCTAAATTTTAATTTATAATAATGCAAAATTAAGAAATCATCAGGCTTTATTCAATTTGGGGTCAATTATTTGAATTTTTATGTAAAATGGAATTCACATTCTAATTCATTATATACAGCTGTTCTATTTTTATAACTTACAAAGTTAATTAAAATGCTTTGTTTATAGTTGAAAAGTATCTTCATTTAACACTAACTCAGTATATAGAATTGTTTTTTATTTTTTAACGTCTGTTTATATAGTTATATTAATAATATAGAATTGTTATTTAGTTATTAATCTATAATAAAAATGTAATATTATGAGTAAGATAACTTTGATTCTGAATTAAAAAATGCAAGTAAAACTAGTTTTTATACTTTTATAGTTCTTACATAGTCACAAAAACTGCAATGAAGAAAAGTAACTAATATGTTTTAAGTAATATTTAACAGATGTTATTAATTTGCTAAATAAGACGTTTTTCTACTACATATATTGATGCTTAATAATTGCAAATAACAACTACATTTATTTAACATTAACTTTTAATCTATATAAAAAACCAACATTTATAAGTTTATTTAAGCGGTTTCTTTACAGGAGATCATCTTTGAAATATTAAAATAACAAGTTATATTATAGTTTGATAAATAAATTTTATTAGAATTTAGAATTCTTGTATTTTCATCCTTGTATTTTCATTTATTACATCATTTTTTTACATCTTAATTCTTTTATTTTAATGATTTATGTTTAATAACTTGATGAATAAAAAATATCAAAGTTTTGTCTGCTGTTTTATTGTAGGCAAATAAAATCAATGTTAGATCTACTATTCATGTACAGTTATTCAAATTGTTAACATTTATGATGAATTCAAATTATTCTCCTTGATTAATTAAATAATAAATTACTATTCTAGCCAATTTTTTACAATGTCATTTTAAAACAAGAAGAATATTGATTTATATGACACTTAAATATAAGTAATGCTTAAATTTGTATTCAAATTTTTCAGTCTAAAAAATATTTGTTTTTATTGTTTAGATTTAAAATGGTGCGAGGAATAAAGTGGGTAGATGAAGTAGTTGAAGGAGCCCCTTATGTCACAACGTTAGAGACATTAGATAAATATAATTGTGCTTTTTGCGTACATGGAGATGATATAACAATGACGGCTGATGGAGTGGATACCTATCATTTAGTTAAAGCAGCAGGTCGTTACAGGTAATTTTTGGAATACATTATGCTTAAAAACATTGCTTAAATAATAATAATAATAAACAAAACTTAAAATTGAATTTTAGTAATTACATATCTGGTTAATAAAATGATATAAACTTATCATATTGTTTTTTTTTTTCACGTTGATATGAATTTAACGACTTCACTTTAAATATTTAATTAAAACAATAATTGTTTTCCAACGCAAGATAAATGTAAGTAATTTCCTTACTGATATCAGTAGGAAAAAGATAATTAATATCCAACTTGTTGGAAGAATTCATACTTTTTCACCCAGTGGAAAAAATATGTCAATGTTTCCACTGTGGGCAAATACATTTTATATTTACTGAATTTGTTGGAAAAAATATATGCAACTCAGCAAATGTCAGTGTTACATTTCAGTTTATAAACAGCACTTAAATAAAAATTGACATTCTTAATTTTTGGTTTTGTTTATAAATATATGCATTTATTTAAAATATTTAAAATTGTTTATTACATTTCTTAATATTTATACTTAATATAGAACAATAAATTTTTATTTAAGCATAAAATAGTCACAGAAAATTGTTGTCGGATTTTATTATTACAGGGAAAAGGTCATCTAGCTTCTTTGAGAGATTTGGGGTTAAAGGTCAATAGTTACTATATGTATGATCTTGCTGAGAAAGTTTAAACGCAATGAATGAACTTAAATGTATTAACTTTAAACCATTTTTACTGATTTTGTTTTAATTTTATATATACTAATATGAATGAATTCTGGACATTGATATTTTACTGCAAATATGCTCAAAGTTATTTTCGAAATTTTTTATTAATTTTTATCTATACAAAGACACATTATTTAATTTGTCATTAATCAAATGATCTGTTGATTGATGGCTCAATCATTAATAAAGTCAATTCCTAACCTCTCCTCCATTTAGTTCTGACGATAAAAACAAACCAATGTATTCATTGATAACAAAACAATTGAATGTGTTGTTATGAGTTTCCGATTGTAAGGTCATTTTCGGAAATAAATTTATTGATAGAATTTAATGTATTTAAAATTTAAGTTTTTCTTCGAAAGTAAAATATTAAATTATTTGAATTAAAATATATTTTATTAAATAAATAATACATTAAATTTTACCCAATAGTTGTATGAAGAAAGACAATTTTTAAATATAATTTTACTTCTTTTATTATTTTCATCTATATATGATTTTTCCTTTTTAACTTTTTCCCTCTAATAAAAAATAATGGAATAAATTTGTTTTTCAATAAATTGAGAGTTTAACAATTATGTTATATTTAGGTGTAATTTAAAGTACTCATAATCAATATTATTAGGGAGGTTAAGCGAACAGCAGGTGTGTCAACGACAGATTTGGTTGGAAGAATGCTTTTAATGACTAAGCAACATTTCAAGCAAGGGGAAAGTGAGTACAGCGTTGACCATGAACCGAGCAAAAGTATGGGTCAGGATCAGCGAGCTCGTAATCCCTGGACCGGCTGCTCGCAGTTCTTGCCGACAACGCAAAAGATTATTCAATTTAGTGACGGCAAGAGTCCACAGCCTGGAGACAAGGTTGTCTACGTCGCCGGCGCTTTTGATCTGTTCCACGTCGGACACCTGGATTTCCTCGAGATTGCAAAACAACAAGGCGATTATCTCATCGTTGGCCTTCATACGGATCCCGCGGTGAACAGGTATAAAGGAGGCAATTATCCGATTATGAATCTCCATGAACGGGTGCTTAGTGTTTTGGCCTGTAAGGTAAATTTTTGCAACATTTTTTCAATCCTATATTTACGTTATAAATAAGTCTCTTTAACTTTTGCATTTAAATGCATTGAGTACTAGCAGTTTACGGGTAGATTTTTTAAGAATCTATTATAAAAATATTGCATTACAATAGTATATTGTAAAACTAGGGATGGAGCTTAATTATTAATGTAGCTGAGTCGGTAACTCGAAACTGATTAACTATAGTTGCCCATTATTTTTGCATTAAGTGCAATCAAAGTAACTGTTTTTCAATGCTGTTTAATAGAAAGGAAAATGGTCAGTTTAGAAGAGAAAAGAACATCCATTTTTAACATTATGTTTAAGTTGTATAAAAGTTTTTTTAGTAAATTAGTAAATTAATATTGAATGACTTTAGTTTTTAATTATTTAATGACATTTTTTTGAATCTCATAAACATTAATTTATTGATAAGATGCAAATTTGAAGACTAGTTATATAATAAAAACGTAATGGTTGATAAATTGGTAGTTAAATATATTTTTTTCTCTTGGAAATGTAAAATAATAGAACTGAAGAAGCAAATTAAAAGAATAAAATGATAAATTAACCAAAAGTGATACTGTATATTTGTAAACAAGAATTATATTCTTAACAGGATATTAATAATTGTTCTCGTAATTACTGATTATGCAATACGAAACATAATTTATAATATGTTAGGTACAAACAATGTAGTAAGCAATTTTACCACAATCAAATTATTCAGATTTATCTTTACAGATACCATTTAAGTTATCAGTGTTTACAAAAATCATAACAGATAAATGTACAAGAATAATTAATAAAATTTTTCCATTGTAGCATTTTTTAATATTTTTTATACTATCGAATTAATGTTATAAAACATTTTAAAATGATTACATATAAAGTATGAGTATTAATTGAAAATACAAATTTTCAGTACGTAAATGAAGTTGTAATTGGCGCGCCATATGAAGTAACGAAAGACCTCATAAAACATTTTAATGTGTCTGTTGTGTGTCATGGATTTACGCCAATTCCGCCGTGCGAAAATGGGGATGACCCTTATGAGGAGCCAAAAAGTCAGAATAAATTTATGTTGTTAAATAGCGGAAACGACATGACTACCGAAAAAATAGTTGAACGAATCATTCTTCACAGGTATGCTTATTTAGTACGCGGCGATAAAACGCTGCAATATTCAGTGTCCATACATAATTGATCGCTGTTATTTCTCAATCGCATTTTAACTGTGTTTTTAGTGGGTTTATATATGCACGTAACACGACGGAAATCGATAGAACAAATGAAAATATCATGATGACGCATTTAATAGAAAATTAGAACTATATTATTAAATATATTCAAATAATGTTTACGTATAAAATTGATATTTATTTTATGAAAAGTGATTATTGATTTTGCTTTCGATTTCCAACTTTTATTGTTAAGGCTTTTCTGTAAATTATATTCGTTGTCTTAGTGAGGACTAAAATTGTGTTTTTTTAAATTGAAATGTACTTTTCTTTAACTATTTCATTCGAAGTCTAATTTTTTTCACTTAAACGAAGATTATACGAACGTTTTATTCAGAACAGTCTTAGCACAATGAACATTCATTCAAAATGCTGTACGTCGTTAGTGAAGCATCCCACCTTGTAATTTGGTTTTTCATTCGTAGGTCTGAGGAGCTTTATGTAATCATTAAGATTTTGAACCGGCGTTAATGCGTTGCATCTTACTGTTTTTTCCTCTTTTTTTTAAACTCATTAGCCTTGTCTCGTAACAAATTGCAACACATTTTTTTAACGCTCTACAGATATTCATTCGATTATTTGATTCTCATCCATCATGACATCCAAGTAAAATCATTCGAAGTGTGCACGAAGTTGTTCATTAATTCTATGTGTCAAAATGTGTTGTGCTTGACAGCGACACCTGTCTTTATTCAGCATTTAATTGCAGGTTGACTTACGAGAATAGAAATATAAAGAAGGAGAAAAAAGAGATAGCCATTTACGAGGCCTTAATGAAGTCAAAATGTGAGAAAGCTCAGTAAGTTTTCTCGCACGATTGCGCCGTCTAAACATAAAGTACATCATGTGAAAATCAAGAGAAACCTGTTTATTATTAGATGTATTTTTTAAATATCTTTAATCATTGTATTTTTAAACATTTTGACGGATTTTTTTGTTTTTGTTTTTGATGATATCTTTTGTTGTTTTTAAAAATATATATCAAATTCTAAGAGAATATAAAAGTATATATTATATATCGTGGTTTTAACAAAATATTTTACTTTTGTTACAATTTTTTTCTCTTTTTTGGAGACAAATTTTTGAAATGAGAAATTCGTGATATGTTGATGTCGCCTATAGCTTTCAAAGGATGCGCAATATGCATATCAAATGCCTTCTTACCGGATCTCAGACTCGTATCCGCGGATTCAATAAGTGACTGCACAATATTTGTTGTGCCTTTTAACTAACTGAATCGTGCTGGGAATATTGTATTAATTCATTCCAGATAATGAAAGGTGAAAATTGGGAACCGAGTTTGGATTAACAAATAAGAAGAGTATATTCAATCAATTTTGTATAATATATTTTTAATAAATAGTTTTAATTATTTATGCGATTACTTAATGTGTATATATAAAGAAGAAAAAAAACTGCAAAATTAATCCAAAGTCGGATCTGAC
Organism: Leptoteleia sp. ZL-2020; assembly: GCA_022817305.1. Taxonomy (NCBI): domain Eukaryota; kingdom Metazoa; phylum Arthropoda; class Insecta; order Hymenoptera; family Scelionidae; genus Leptoteleia; species Leptoteleia sp. ZL-2020. Next base: position 16,528 of record JABFPN010001096.1, read on the forward strand.
TGACATGTTTATATGTACGTAATGTCTGTATATACGCCGTATATTTATGTAAAGCTAGAACGATGAGATAATAAGTGCGTATACATATAAATAAAAGGGAATGATTGTGAATTAAATTTTGTTGTTAATGGTATAACTTGAAATAATAGTAAAAATGTGTTTCAACTTGAACATATAAAAACCGAATGGTTTATGCAATTTTGCCTTCAGGTTTATGCAATTTTGTCGTTTATCCTGATTTTAAATGCGAAGTTCACGTTTCTGCTTCGCACTAAAATTCTACCAAAGAATGTCTGCTTCAATTTCATATTTTCCGAAATATCCGCCATCTGCATTGTTACTTTTCGTTGTCTTATTAAACAATGAAATTGTACAGTATCTCATACTTTGTTTTCTTATTAAATACCATTTACTATTTTTTTTATGGAGGATTAACCATTTTATTATTATAGATATTATTTTCAATTTTATTATAATAAATAAACCAGTTTTATATGAGTAATAATACATAAATTTCAAGATATAAAACTAATTTGCATGCTATTGATTGGTGTTCTCATATGTACAAATTTGCAGGGATGAACGAAATTTTAAAAGAAGCTTCGATACTCTAGTTTTATTAAATAAATATTTATTTCAATTTAAAATCATAAATAGCATTAAACTGAATTGCCTATTACTTTGTTTCACAATTTCGACCATCCCTAGTTATCAACCGCAGCTAAGTGAAGTACGCAAAACGCCGATTATGATTATATGGAATCAACTCGATTAACTACGCATCGCCAAACAAACTAGATCAGAGTTCATCTGAGCCTCGAATGCCCAATTGGGTCATGCGAAAGCATTACTCAAGTGTATCTTCTCAATCGGTTTCTCGTGTCTATTCAAAAGATACACGGAGCGCGTCATAAAATGTTGCTCGTACATGCGAAGTGTGGGCTTAAAAATATTTGCAAAGTTGAAGTTTATATTTCAACTTAATACTTTAATAATAAGTTACCAAAATCCAGTCTTAAAGTGACGTCGAACGCCGGTCATCAATTTCCGCAATTTCGTGAATTCGATTTTTAAATTCTGACAGTCAATTCACGAAAGCAGAAATCGATTGACTTGAGTTAATAATAATCATTATCGATCAGTAAACTAGCGATATAGGGTAGATAATAATCATTATTAACTTATACGAATACATTAAATCGATCCGAGGGTTACATCGATTGCCCTTTCCCATATTTCATTTCTTTTATTGGTGCAACGCTTCCGCACCAATGAAAATGCGCGATTCATCATACTTAAGAGCATTAAGAAAATTAGCTAACAATTTGCGATTTTAATCGCAAAACGTTTAAAATGTAATGACTTCACCGTTAAAATACACTATTTAATTATGAGATAAAGATTGAGTGAGCATTGAAAATTTTACAGCAATGAAGTTGGTCGATTCTTATTTCAGGCATCTGATGAGGTCATCGTAAACCTAATTTTCCCCCAACTTAAACAAATAATATACGATTTTCATTGATCGGAAAGCGTACCGTTGTATTCTCCCTCGAGTCTTATTGAAAATACGATTCGTGTGTAATAAAGTTGGACGGGTGTTAAATTTCATTGCATCGTTGAGCGTCCGGTGTAGCCCGCTGCGCTTTCGCAATATTTCCGTGCGCGCTCTCTGATTAGGTCGTCGATGACTTTATTGTGGGGAACGGTACTTGAAAAGTGATGGAGACGGGAAGCCAGATAGCACATCATGAATGCGGATAGTACCAGTAAAGCTCCTAAAGCTGTCGCCACGTACAGGAAACTGCCGCAGCTTCCTTCGATACCAGCTGTAACTTTATCATATAAATCTGAAATCATAGTAAATTTCTTTATTATGGATACTTTGTTCCAGAATATCAATTGTATAATACTATGCATGTTTTTGATGTGGCATTAAAGTTTACATTTTTTACATTTATGTATCTTGTTGAAGAAAAACTTGAACAGTAACAGTACAATGTTTGATAACATCTATGTACTTCCAGCAGTCGAAAATAATAAATCTAGCTTGATTTTGCAAATTTAATAAAATTGAATAAAGTTGAATTAATTTGTACAAATTGTAGTATGGTTTCTTTTGCAAATGTGTATTTTTTTAAATTGCAACCGATGGTGACTATTAATGTATTTTTCAATTAATATTTAACAGTATATTACTTGACCCATAACTGAGAATATTCAGTACACTAAGAAAAAAAATATATCTCAGTACTAATGAATCAGTAAATTAATCATTTTGCCAAAAATTACATACCGTCGGGCATTATGACCGTGTACTCGATATTTTCCTTGAACTTGGTGAAGGGCGTTGAGTCGTTATATCTATGAAGCAAACGTCCTGTCCTTGGGGAATACTCATCAATTTCGTTACTCTCAGCTATTTTTCTCTTTTTTCTTTTACCGTGTCCAGATGGTTCAAACAAATCAAGACAAAAGTCCTGTAAATGGTTATTGATGTCGTTTAAAATATTGATTAAATATAAAAATTCATAGATTATTGATTAGTAATTTAATTATAATTAATAAATTATGATAATATTTTTTGTAAGTTAATGAATGCGTTTAAACTTTAAACACGAGATTTTAAATGCTCTGTTGAAGCGTCAAATATTTAAAATAATAAAAATATATTGTTATTAGCTCTCTTTACGACCTGCCATTCAAGACGATCGGTGTTTGAAAAAGACTTTTACTTACACGAGAATACTTATTTTTACAACTAAAAAACCAATGACTGTAAGTACACGCTATATTCGCCATGCTATTTTAAATAGCTGGGTCTACTAACATACTATATATGCATAGTCTATTAATGGTTGTGCAGACACGGTTCCCGTTATGATTAAATAAAACTGTCGGCTTTTTATTACACTTTGTTCTTAAAATTTTAATTTTTCAAACAGAGTTCATGTTGTTTAATCTGGATACCAAATTGATGTTTATAAAGTCACGTTTAGTTGAAGCTATTAGAATAGCCTTATTGCATATTTGTAACCAAAATGTTGTATGTTTCAAAATATAATCCTGCGAGCAATTTTCATTTCATAACAATGCGATTCAGTCTTTTTATTATAAGATAAGTAATTTATTGTTAAGATTTTTCACACATTTGTATTTTTGGCGCGATCGAAACTCATATCAGGTAACATTGCAAAACAGTAAACCTTTGTATTGATCCAGTATTACTGTTGCATTTTCACAAATAAGAATCAAATAATGGACAAAATAGTTGCAGAAATTAATGTTTATGATAATTATGACTACAGTTTGTATAGGAATTAACGTTATTAACATGAATATTTCCGCAAACATTTCTCAAAGTAATAACGAGTATGAATGCAACTATAGTTTGTTGTGGATTAAAAGTTTAGCATAAATTATTTTAAGTCACTAAACTTTTATAATGTTACATTATTCAACGTGTTATATTTATAGTTGACCTTAATGGTATTAAGAAACAATTGTACGTTAAGAATAAAAAACTGTTTCGAATATGAATACATGTAAAACTCATTTAAAACTGTTTTCGTGATCGTACAACAATTTTGTTACACTTTTTTAAATCCACATATTGTAAAAGATGAAAACTTATCATTTTAATTGGCTTTAATTTTTTTTTCGTTAGTTTGTTGGGCATTTTATTTCATTTCTATGAAATGCGAATTTGCGGAGCTTTACCGGTTGACAATCCTGCGGTTCCATGCAAGCTTTAATTTGAGAGTGAATCCACAAAGTAGACCTTTCCCTCATGGAACTCAAAAGAAATGCTTCAAAGTCCAAGAAGACCTCGTTCTTTCTGTCCCTGTACCTAGCTGGCTGGTGTGGAATGATGGACGCGAAATCACGATTCCTGCAGCCATCCTTGACCAGAATCACACTTCCTGGCGCATGGGGTTGATCTGGGTCAGGGCTCACTGTAACTTCCAGTAACTTAATATAACTCCAAGCACTATCGGGGCTGATGCGAGCCCGAAGCTGTAATTTCGTGCCGATTGGCACGGCTTGATCGACAGTTTGGGAACCGAGAGATGTGTCAGACGTGTTGCCGATGGCTTCACGATACAAGGCCACTTCATACTCCAAACGACCTGGCGTTTCCTCCACGACGCCAGATACTCGTGCACCATGAGGACTAAAATAATAGCATTGTACTTTTAATTCACATACCACTTTACTAGTTTTATCAAAGCAAATTTTTTTACTTAAATATAATTTGCGTTTATGGAAAATAAATTTTATACTCGGGCCATTTACAATACAAATTTATTTACTTCAAATTTAGTTCAAAATTTCAGAATTCTTTTCAATATTGGTTAAAAACTTTTCATTTTGTTCTATTTTATTTTCTGTTCGTTCTCTCTTGGCCAACATATTTTCATATTTAAAATATATACATCATTTGGGGAATAGAAAATTGGAGGTAAGAAAGGAGATAAATAATTATTATATTTTAGTGCTGAATGATACATTTTCTTTAATTTAAAAAGAAAAAAAAATTATAGAACTGTGTTAATAATGGTTTGAAGAAAATTTAGAACTGGTCTAAAGAGCAGCCCATATTTAGGTATTTGAAGTTTGAGCGAGTTTACGTTGTTAAGGTATCTTCTTATCGTTGGGTCATTACCGGTGTCCAGTTTAGTATGACCGTAGCTATAACTCGACTGCAGTCTTTGTAGGTGTTGGGAGTGTCTTATAAGTTTCGAGCGTTATAGCAAGTGGTTTAAAACATCTAGCGTTTTTTCATCGATATTTTAATGATAAAATTATAATAATTGTAAAGGTTTCCCTTTAATTTATGTTAATACTATTTAAAATTATCAACCATCGTCCGATTTTAAACAATAATTATCGACAAACTAATACATTCTGCTAATCTAAAATTTTAATTTTCTATTTTTTTTCAAGTAAATCACCGCTTTATTAGCATGTTATTAATTTTTATCACATTTTTTCTCTCCGAGCAGTTATAACAAATTGTAACAACAACTATTAATAAATTTCTCTACGTGTACCATTAAATATATAGTGCACCTAAAAAGACATTTTTATCATACAGTAAATTACCGTGTGCTCTTTACACTCAAATTAACGCGCGCAAATACATTCGGCAAGTAAATAAACTGTATTCTCATTAAAGGATCTTACTCCTAAGTCATGGGATGAATACAAACACTGCTATTTCGCATTCAAGTGATTAACGAGGCGAATTGTAAAGTTTGTTGAAACCTTTGGACAGTACAGTTAGTTCGATCAACTGTTGCTACTAGGAATGACCTTGAGAGATTGAACGATAGAGAATGGTATAAAAATCATTTCAATAAGACTCGCCGTGGAAGCACCACCACACTCTTGCAAACGCTTACAAGATTTTCCGTACGTCACCATTTATTTATTATCGATTCGAAATAAAAAATGATACTTTTTGCGCGGATCGATCCGTTTCTAATGGCAATTTTCAACGGGTCATTTCTCGAACGGTATTACACTCCATAATTTATAACCGGGGTAACATTTAAATAATAATAGATGCGCATTACCGTGGCATATTACCAGAAGCGAGCGGGACGTAATACCCAGTACTCATAATCGGGCGATCTCAGAATAATTTCTATTCGAACATTTTTTCCCCCGATTCATATTATAGGATCGGTCAGCTGTTGCATTTATTCGACGAATAAAATCGATACTATTTATATTACCGGCCGTATCGTCTTCGGCGATCTGAAATGAATTCAACGGCAGCGAGCCGAGAGTCATTGCAATTATAATGCGCAAGCTTACAATGTCCCGGCGAAGCCAGCAGCTTTGTGTCGGAGCAGCGTTGGTTCCGGGGGACGACACATCAATATTAACTCCTGATCGGCTAGCATGACTACCCCAGGAAACGCCGGGAACCATACCCTCAGGTGGATGAAACCCTGAAAAATATTCGTTCACTTTTAAGATCCGATTAATTAATCGTACATTCCGATCGGATGCTTTTCAATTTCGATTTAGACGCAGATCAAAGGACCGCGTTTCAATATTGTTTATAAATAATAGATTAACGTTATCGCGAGTACGATCTTTGGCGAGTATTCAGTCTATTGAAACAGTCGCTTTGATGCGATCAATGTTGCTGGTATAAATTAATGGTAGAAAAACTAGTATACTCTAAATGTTTACTTATATGTTGCCGACGGTTTAATTTGAGCGAAATTCAATCAATTAACGGAACTGATCATTAGGAAATGATCGATTGGACATTTTAGAAAATTAACGGATTAATATAAATAGGGCGTGATTTATTTAAGAATTTAATATATTCTACATCAAGTTGGACAAATTTTAGATAATTTGGAAAAAAGTAGAAGTTTAATTTTAAAATATTCTATTCTTCATTGTTTTACTTTCAAGACATTTAAATAAACAATAAAAATAACAATACCAATATAATAATTTAGACATAATAAATAAATAAATAAAAATTTAGATGAAAGGTGCGCGGCAATTTCGACATAACTTGTTCCGACAAACTAAATTGACAAAAAAGGTTAAAGATTTACAGCAGCACGGCTGTCGCTTACGTTTCTTTTGAGGATGCCGCAGCGTGAAAAGTCAGTGACTTTCAGGAAGTAATTATCCTCTTGCGGGTCGCTTGGATCGGGTCTGATTTGACAATGAATGTCGAGGAGTGGATCGGCGGATCTATCGTCGGCGAAAAGTGGAGCTCCCCTGAAGCCGACAGGTCTTTTGATTTTTGCTGTCAATAAATCCGAGGCCGATCCTGCCCCGCTGCATTGGATGTCTGATACTTCGTAATCTTGTCCAGCAGCTGCCGTTACCTATTTACATACATATACCTAACACTTATTAACGTAATAACAACACGCGATATCTGATTCGAGATTTTATTCATAACTCCATCGGGTGATGAAGTTCGCTTTTCCTCATTCGATCATCAATGATCGATGACGGTTCGTATAAAATATGTAACGAGAAATACTGCTATTGCAACGCGAATGATTTAACGTTGAAAAACGTGCTAATCCGAAAAGCCTTGGGAACCTGATTTGACGTACTATTTTCTTTTTGAGACCTACATCGAAAGACATTTATTAATAGTTGTTACTATATTTTATAAGTCGTATAAGTATAAATGCATTTATAGTATTCCTTATAATATGGAGTAGGTCGACATTTTCAAGGAATATTAGAAAAAATATAAGACGAAGGAATAAAACTCGTTACCTCACATTCAGCAGTCGCACTCTTTACCATTACTCTACTCTACTACTTGGAAAAATAGGTCTTATTTCATATTAAAGTTTGACAAAGACCAATGTTTTGCCAGGCGGCGGCTTAGAGTGGTGGAAAGCGTGATCGGTGATTCCGAGGTAATGGATTCGATTCCTAGATAAATACATTATTTTCAAATCTCTTTTTAAACTGTCATATTATATTAAAAGGAATTCTATAAATGAAATATATATTCTTGAATTATAAAATATAATACAACTACTAATAAAATCCTCTCAGCGTGGAATGAAATAATTTTTTGGGGTTATATAATAAATTTATAAATAAGCCCCTTAATTTGTTAAATTATTTATACCATTTTTATTTTACAGTTTGCGTTTAGCGCTTAGTTTCATCAATTACCTTTAAACTCTTCAGTAACTTAGTATATATAAGAATGGCACTGTGTTAACATCTTAGAGGCGTCTAAGGCAATAAATTATCCGAACTTTACTGATGAGTTTAAGGGTAATTCAAGAAACGAAAGGCTAAATGCCATTTTTAACCAATTTTTCTAACACTAGAAAATAAAATTAATAAATTATTGGTTGTTTGTAAATTTATTATAATCAGTGAATATCACTTATTATTAAAAATTATTTAAAAAAAGTACAGTTTCTTCAATAAATGTTTTGCCTTCGCTTTTAAAAGAATCGCTTTTTTCACTACCTTCAAACCAAAATTGGCTATTTTTGTTTCTTTCAAATTGTTTTCTTTTCGCGCGAAAATCCGATAGTGAGATTGCATTTTTTTATTATGTAATTTCAGCAAGTGCAAGACGACAGTTCCAGGTCGTTTATTTCTAGTTCTCGCGTCGGAAGTTCAACTGGAAATGTATTTATTCGAAAGTTATGCATCACGTTTCTCGTTACAGTTTCTATGTAATCAAAGACCTTGAAGGATATCGCGTTATAGGTCATTGTACTTCATGTGGACGAACTCGGACTAATGCCCAGGTATAATTAAGAAATAAGGATAGAGTCTGGTGTGTAGAAAAGAAAATATTCAATGATTATGTTAATTATAGAGGATAACGCATAATTGAAAAAAAAAGGAGAATCGGAGAAATTAATTTTGCGATCTGATAATTTGTTGCGTAATACTTCAATTATGAGCAATTCGATTATTCTTAAATTGCCAAAGTTTTTAACGAATATAAAATGATTTAAATGAAAATACATATTTCTATATTAAATATGTAATCATAGAATAACAATTGTTTATATTAATTCTCACGAACGATATTTCAAAAATAAAAAAAATGAAATAAAATTATATTACAAATATAATTAATATATGTCTCGTTTTTTGCATTTTATTAAAATTTACTTACCGCAATTTTCAATTAAAATAAAATGAACAATAAATTGAAATAAAATATTGGAACGGGTAAATAAATCAATACAAATAACAACCATACCTAAATCCCCATCAGTAAAACAAAACGAAGTTACATTTTAAAACGTGCACCGGTGCACTATCCGAGATAAATATTTCTCATCGCGAAAGAAAACTCCATATTCAAACTCGCGATGTATTATCTCATAATGTGTTATGTCATGAGAGAGAACGTTACAAAGTGCTATTATTAAACTAAAGACCTGGTATACTTTTTGTCTAAAAAAAGACCGTGTTCATTTGCGTGCGAGCGACGCTGATGATAACACCTTTCGATCATAAAAATATGGGGAAAAAGGAAAGAAAAAAAAAGAATCTAAGCTGTCCAACGGGAAGCATCCCTGAAACATCTCAATAATATCCGATCGAGAGAGTTTTAATTTCTGTGTGTAATTGCCGTTGAATTGCTCAATTTCGTCGAGCACGCGCCACAAGGCCCGTTTCATCATTTGAAGTTACAGCGAACGGCGCGTAAGTGCGTTGACGTTAACTCTGCACAAAAGCGAGGATAACGGTGTTAGGAAACGCTCTGCTAAACTTCGAAGTTATTCTTCATCTCGGGTTTGTGGTTGCGCGTGTTTGTGTTTGTGTGTGTGTGAGTGTGCACGCGCGCCGAACGAATAATGTATAAGCGTGTTGGGCGCGTGGCTATGCTGTAATCATGATACTCGGATTGCGCGTACGTGCATTACACCTGCGCGCCAACAAAAAGAAACCAGGGCGATAAAAAATGACGAGAGATCGGCACCGTCGACACTTGCGCGTTTAATGATCAATTGTTTAATGACGGCAAGTCGAGCAACGGCGGTTATTACAGAGAATTCAGAGCGAGCCATTACATTAGTTAAACGCGTTCCAAGATATTACTTTTCGGGGGGTGGGGGGGGGGGGGTATATAAAACATTTTTTAACCGTCTTAACTGTTCAAAAGAGAAAATGATTGTAATCCTTTGCTCGTCCCAAAGGTCTCGGAACATTTTAAGGAAGTCTTCGAATAGATCGAAAAAAGAAAGTCTATTACCGGAGTAACTCGTTCCATTGAAAAAGAGCAATTTAATAATACGTATCTGAAAATTATAGGTGCATCGGAAAAAAATTTGTCGAGATTGGTATTAATGAGCGGTTAATGGCGGGCTTTTTCTAAAAATGTTAATCTATTAATTTATGGCGAATTTCGTTAGCGCTGCGATGGTTTTATTATCGCATAAGAATGTGTGATATGGTTTTTGTTTGACTTCGGCGAAATTAAACTCATGAATTACTGCTCTGGATGTTACTTAATAGTCGCGAAGAACTGTGTTTATAGTTTACGGAATAAGTTCATAAATTTTTATGTCAGTTGGTCGGCTGATTAGTTCTCATGTAAATGTATTATGATTAGTAAGAAAATGTAGAGGATTTACAGTTACTGCTTAAAAATGCACATTTTTTCTATGAATATTTCTCGCGACAAATTGCACACGAACATCGACAGTGAGTTATGTTGGGAAATTATGAGCAATTAATGGGAACAAAGTATGGATGCAATAAAACTATTTTATCCCCACGGGAATATTCATGATTTGACGTGATGGTTCTATAAAATTGTATGCGAACTAATTTTACTTTGATTATTGTATAAATTTCATAATAAAATATAATGGGCTTTAATTTATTGGGATTATTGTTTCATCTTGTATAAACCAAATAGTTGTTCAATTAATTACTTTATTTGATGTAATTTATGTTATTTAGATTGTATAATATATTTAATTTATATCACTGTGATTTATTTGTGTTAATTGAAACATAATGTATATAACTGAATAATAATACAATATATTTTTAAGAGTTTACATTTGTTAATTTGACTTTTTTTATAATACTAATATTTCTAGTATAACATTATTATGCGTACATCATGTTATTTAGCCTATTATGTTAATAAATAAATGAATATTTTACTATTTGTTAATAAATTTTATTACTTTTGTTGATATGTTAACATATTTTATAATATATAATTAAACATATAACAGAAAATAACATTCATCAACAAATTTAGTTAATTATTTTGTTGATTAGTTTCACAGCAACATCATAATTTGTTCCTCCATGCGTTATATAATGTCTCCCATTGTCAAGAATGTTATCTTTATCTGACAAATAGTACCCTCTAGCATAGGCGATATTCACGACGAACGTGTCTGTCAGTTTCTCGCAAAACTTTTTCTTAAGATTAAAGATAATCATAGAATAAAAACTTGCTACAATTATGATATTTTTTTGATGTCTTTAATCTAGAATCTAGAGAAGAATTTTATACAAAATTCACTGTTGGAAAGTAGAAAATGGAGTAGTCGTTTACTGTAATATATTAAATAAAAATGCAATTAATTATTTCGAGTTGAATTTATTTCTTCAAGAATTGTATTTATTTTAAATTGAATTTTTTGTTATCAATTATGATAATTAATGTAAAGAAAACTATTTGTTATATTTTACAAAACGTTAAATGTTATTTGTATGTTATCACTGTTAATGTTTTTAATAATAAATCGTTTTAACTTTTAAATATATTTTACACTTCTTTGTTTCATTGTGCGAATTTAACGTATTGGAAGTTGTTTCAAATGAAATTAAGTTTAATTATATTTATTATAACACGAGTCTTACAAACTTGATTTAAAACAAGTGAAATGGAACTAAATGAGTCCATTTGTAACTGATTTATCTGTTAAAATTTATCCAGTGCATTACAACAAGATTTAAAATAATAAAGAAAAAGTTATATTATGAATGTTTTGAGAAATGTTAATTTTTATATAAATAAAATATTTTATTTGGGCAAGATTCCGCGCGTTTCAACTGGAAATAATTATATCACACGAATTACGCGACATTCAATTTTACAAGTGGTATCAGAAAAGGAGAAACAAAATTTTTATTACTGCCATCTTTTATCGCGCTATAATTTTCAGTTCACTCCGTCACTCCGAGAAGGTTCGGTGTTAAATTCCCGCAATAATTATCAAGTTGATTTTATACCAGACTGTTTGTCGTGCAATCGATGGAAAATGTTGTCCGGGTAAAGAGATTGCGGTTTTGAGAAAGCAACAATAAAGATCAAGACAACACGTGGAAGCAATGAAACAGAGCATATGGCACACATTAACGATGAAAACACATGAAAGTGTGTAACGGTAAAGGACTGCGACGAATAGAACAGAAGATACAGCCTCGTTCCGCGTACCGATAATTTTGAAATTACTTCGTGCCTTTTTGTTCAAACAACCGTGACTGCACTTGCCGTCGTCGGTCTACTCATTTTTAACTGTTCGCTTTGTCATTTCCCTTAATATATTACAGTATTATGCGATTTATAAAAATTATTGTCTATGAGTGCAGCAGTGTGCGTCCGGCAAGGAACTGCAGGAACTCGTGAAGGAACAATAAAATTCGCGAGTGAAAAATTCATTTATCGTACGACAAATGTTTGCCTTTCTAAATTCCCTTGAAGAATAAAGGTAGTCAAAATTGATGAGTAATTGTCGATTTGGCAGTTAGCTTGATATTATGTAAAAATCTTTTTATTATTGCAAAAATGTTTATTATTTGAAAATGATATGATTATAATATTGAAAAGTAATAATATAATGCTATGCAATAATGACAAATGATTATTCAGGTTACAACGTAATCTTATAAGTCTTTATCTATGCTATCATTTTTTCTGAAATCTCCGATAAATTGAGAAATGTGTTTGGAAATGATTTGAGGTAGACAATTGATGTCAGTAACTTTAGCCGTGAAATTAACATTATATGAGAAGCTCCTGTCGGAACTTTAACTTTAGATTGCAGTATCTATCCGTTCGGAAAATTAATTTGTCGTAGTTGTATAATTTTTTTGGGGTCGCGACACTGTTTTCCAAATAATTACGAACAATGTTTCAGGTCATACTCGTGACAGCATTTATGGCAGATGAGGTGGAAGTGATAATTAATAGTAATTGGCTTTGTAAACATTTTAGAAAACAGGAAATTTAAAAGCGACTACGTGGAAGCCATCTTAAACTAAATATTTTGTACATGTACTTTGTTGTTAATAATTTATACACAGTTTTTATCTTAGTTAACTTGCTATTACTTACAAAATTTTCAAAGAATTATTAATAATAGTATTATAATTTTATAACTTTTATTTTACAAAAATTAAAAATAAAAATATTGCAAATAATGTTTTGTGTTATTTTTATTTGTACATAAAATTTCTAAGGGCCATAAGAAATTACAATCTTAAATTGAGAAATGTGTTCACGTGAGAAAAAATTGTCGTTTAATTTCAAGTTTAATGATATGCTATACCTCACATCACGGCGGCATTTAATGTGAATTAAAGAGAGTCTGTGAGACAGTTTAAGAAACCTTCTAGTGTATTTCAAAGAGGATAAGTAGCGCGCATGTATCTAAACAGTTAAATAACAGCTATTATATCACCATGTGTGAAGTGCTGATTTGAAAAAAACTTTGCATAGTTTGCAGAATGCAACAAAATTTAAATATGTTAAACTAGTTAAAAAAAATTGCAATAAAATTATATTTAACTTTAGCATTTTCTTTTATAACATCCAAGAACTTTATATGGAAATTATGTTATTCATAAAATGGTAAAATAATTAATAGTATAAGTCATTAAATAAACTAAATATTAATATACATTGTTGGGTTCAATCACTTTTTTATATAATGAGAGCAATTTTCCTAGTTTGATATTTGTGTGGAATCAATTTAGATACTTGAACACGTCAAGCTTTACGAAAGGTCTTATTATTTCCAGTAAGTTTCAATAAGTATAAAATCATGGGTTAAAGCACAATCACATGGCATTGCTCTGATATAGGATATTGACTTTTGATTGTCGGATCTTCACTTGAATGCATCAAAGAATTGAGAAAGGATACAATGCTTTCATAAGCTGATCTGAATAGTTTTCAATTTCTTCATTTTTCGAGAGTAGATGACGTAATTTAAACATAAGAAAGGTGGGAAAATTGAACAAAAAATTTTTTTATAAAGTAATCATTATAATAAACTGTATAAGAAAAAATGGTACACAAAATAATATAAAATGTAACGCGTATTATTTTATAGATTAAAAAATAAAATGTTTATTGATAAATTTGAATTTTTTATTTTCTTTTTATATAAAAAAAAATTAATAAACCTGTTACAAAGGTAATATTTAAACGAAACGATTATTAACGAATAAAGTATTATATTATTTAAATTTTTAACTTTAATTATAGTTATGTTAACATATAAATAAGTTTAATAATTTTATACCTAACACGTATTAAATAAAATTTTTAATAATTAGTAATATCTTACTTATTAAGAAAATGTTTATAAGAGTTTCATTCACGTGCTATTGTTATTGTAATTGTTTTTAAATTTTGACATATTATTTCATATTCATCTTTTACTATCGCTTCGATTCTTATTTTATGCTTTACAGTTAAATCAAAATTACACGCAGGAAATGATGCCATAAAAAATTTATAATTCGAACTTTTGCAAAGGTAAAAAAATATTACTGATAAAAATAATAAAAATTATCATTGACTGCTGCATTTAGAGCATCATAATTTTAAAATAATGCTATTTTGTCTGAACATTTTTTATTTAAAATTGATCCCGTTTGCATATTATATCATTACATAAGACTACTATTCATAAAATATTATTTTCTACTCTCAGTTTAATTCATAAAAATATATATAACAATAAGAATATATGTGTTTTTTTTTTGAAATTAGGAATCTGAACATTGTTTAAAGATTTTTTATCTTCCCTTCCAAGTATAATAAAGATTACATTTGTTTAAATAATTATTGTAAATAGGAAACTAAAGCAAAGAAAATGAGTCATAACTAAAATAACAAAAAAAAAAAAAAAAATAATTTCACATAATTTGAGGTAAAGAAATTGTTTACTTCAAATTAATTCAAAATAAATTATTATTCAACAGTGACATAATTCTCAAATAATACTTTTATTATCCAATATCATTGAAATCGAATATAAAAACATAATTCGAGCTCCTTCTCGCGATCAAATACGAATAAAACCGATAATAAACAGCCATCTCAATTTATTACTTTGAAAAATGATAACAAAACAAAGAAGAACGAAACTTGGCAATAAAGCACAATGGCAATGCTCGAAATTGGACGGGGCCAATTAACAATGGCGCGCGTGCGCGACTGATTAAAGGAATATCGTTTTTCAAGGGTATCACAGACGCCAATGCAAAAGCCTAAAAATTCATCAAGCTCTGCCCGGTGTCAGGTTCTCAAAAAGCCGAACAGTTTGATACTCGAAGCAATTTCAGTGGCACATTACCGCAAAAGCCGAGCGTTTTTCATAAAAAAAAAGGAAAGAAAAAACAGAAAAAAAGGGTAACCCGCACTCCACTCTTTACAGTTGAATTCAACGGAACGCAGTAAATAAAATGCCTGCGACGCACAATTGCTAAACGCCGCGCGCGGCAACAAACCTGGCGACAAACGCCACAATTCATACGGACAGGGACAGACAAATGAAACGGACGCAAACAAAAAGACCCACCGTGCAAAACCCAGCAATGAAGATTCTCCACATAGCGCGCGACACTTTTTTTCTGCGCTCCATATTCTGACCCCGCGACTCCGCGTCCTTTGCCGTGACCGCGCGTCTGACTTGAAACCACACTGCAAAAAATAGCGTCGCCACTTTTTAACACCGCCGTCACTTTTCGACAATTTCCTTCCGCAGCCTTGACACTCGTTTCGCGGTCAAATAGCGTTATCGCCTAAAGACGCCGGGCTTTTACACCAAACAGGGAACCCGACAAATTTCAACCAATTCAATAACTTGAAATATATCAATGATATCGTGAAAATAATCCTCTCAATGATATTCAAACGTTGAAAGATTTAAATGTGTCAAAATTGCACTGTAAAACGCACTCTGCTGAAATTGGTAAATCTAGATCGTACCAGCTTTTACGTTAAATTAATATTATTAAGTGATGATAAAATAGAATTCGTATGATTACTATATTTGAAAATTTACTGCAGCTCTGAAGGGGCTGTCACATGGAGAGCGAAACTTCAGTAGCGTAAAAAAAATTAATTGTACATAATACTGTAAATAAAATAAATCTCAAGGAACGGTTGTTCACATTCTTCAAGGTCATAAAGAAAAAAACTAAAATTTTCGAACAAATTATTAAGAATTTTAAAACAAAATTTTTAAATGTTAAAAAAATTAAAAAAAGTCTAGAAACTGACCTTGAATGGAAGCTAATCTATATTTATATCTGTTAACATAATAAACATGTTGCATTAATATAAAATCTCGTGCCGAACCACGGTGTTCTAATAAAAATATTTACACGGTACGGTGTCAATACAAATTTAATGGTACCAATTTGACGCGTGACCTTGAAGTTAAATTGACCTCTACTTACACCCGACGGTACAAAGAATCTTTATTTTAACTACGTATACGCAAGTGTCCAATGCAATTCGGTGGATTTGTGCAAATTTGAGGCACGAGTGCGGGCGGACATGCGAGTCAACCGAGTCGATAATTTCGGGCGAGCAAAACCAGCGGATACGTGTAGCGATGTTAACTAACGTTGACACCGGAATTGACGCGACTTTTTGCAGTGACTTGTCGTGAAACGGATGTGAGACGGTAGGTGCAATTTTGACGAGACTTCGCGATGAACTGAACTGAATCGAAACGCCGAGAGAATAGGGTTTTCCCCCCGGACAGCTGAAGTTGAAGCCCCGAGAGGCGGGAGAAAAGCCGCGGAACCGAGAACCAAAGAAGCAGAGAAGCAGCGACCCATCCAGAGTACTGTTAATGCATGCCCCGTGCTTCCGTTAACAACCATCCTTTACATAGTCATCGTTGCTCAAGAGGTACCACAACACGCCCATAATGATT
>JABFPN010001097.1:0-33217 GCA_022817305.1 Leptoteleia sp. ZL-2020
CATTAGTACGAAATTCACGTGAAGTACAATCAGAGCAAATTTGTAATTCGAGTTATTGTTTAAATGTATATGACCGGTCTTCACAAGACACAAAGAAAAGTTTATTGTAATAAATAATGTCGTTAATAAAGATGGTACGAGTGTGCTGTGTTAAAAATTGTACCTCATCCTGGTGCAGGCACGGAGTTGATGTTTTGCAACTTTTAGAATTGACTGTACAACAAAGACAGGTTCTCCCGCGACATGCGTTCTCACTCGGCTCGTTTCTGTCGCGTCAGTGCACGTTCCAGTATTACTATATTTCAGTGATTGAGTACGGTATTTTGTTCACCGTAAAAGTGAAATAAGTTGGTATTAGCCATTGTGTATTAGCTAAAAGTGACATTTATTCAAATTCACAAAAATCACTTTGTTAAACTTAATATGATTATTTGCCATCAACATTTTAATTTGTGTAATTAATCTTATTAATGTAAGAACAAAGTTAAAATATGTATATTACAATTGAAGAAAAAAATAATGAAAAAATTAATACAAAAAGTTGCCTAAAATAAGCGAAGAAAGTTGTCGAAATGGAGTTTAAAACGTCCCTCTGTACGAATCAAAGAACGGAAGAGCTCTTCCGATGTTCCGGTTTGTGAACAATTGGGGCGTACGAAATACGAAGTGCATACGTTTATGTTATATCGTTCTGCTCCACACCTTGATACATTGTGTTCAAGGAAGCCATACCTTTGCTTCCTCGATTCTTTATTTTCTTCCCTTTTCTTGTCATTTCATCGTGAGATTATGTCACTAATGTAATGCATGATAAGGATGAGTCATTGTCTCGACTGCTCTTGCACTTGTTAGTTTTCGGTAGTTCTATTCATAGTAGTATTTATTTTTCCCTCATGTTGTGATGAATGGAAATTGTAAAACAACGTTACTTATATTGTCAATAACACAGGGATGTGTGTGCATTTATAGGATTATTTATAATATGACGTAGGATATATTTAATATTTTAAAAATATTAGAAAAATGTAACATCAAAGGGTAGATCTCTTTAACCATTAGTCTTATCCACTCTACATCCCTGTCATGTTCACAAAACCAATATTTTTTTCAAATTTTTCTATTCCTTGATTAAGACATTTTTTGTAATATTTTTAAAGTATATTTTATAAATGTTAATATATCATATTACTAGGGATATTATAATTGCACATATACTCTCCAGTTAGTATAAAATACCATAACAACTATTAATAAATTTCTCTCAGTGTATTTTTGGCTAATGGATATTCCATTGAAATATTCAGGTTGAAGTAATAGTGTTAAAGTTTTACTTTATGAATGATTCATGAAATGTAGGTGTAAAATATTTGTGAATAATAATTTGCTGTGGTGACAGTATTATTTGATCTACTCCACATTACTATAATGGGAAAAGTCAACTGTGAATGGTGAGATCGCATCGTTAATTACACAAAAAGCGAAAGCAATTCAGTCATATAATCGTAATTTTTCTTCATTACTTTTAATTAATTTATTTTGTTACATTTTTGTGTACTTTCAATGTGTGACATAGTACAACAAACAATTTATAATATTAACAAGCAATATTATAATGTTGATGCGACTTGCTTTATGTATTTTAATTTATTTAATTTGAACCATTAAAACTATGCTTAAATTTTAGGGTGATTACATATGGATCGAACCTATCTCAGGAAGAGAATTCGATGTTGCTATTGGGGCTCGTGTAATATCCGCAGAAGGTAGACGTATTCAAGTTAGGGACGACGATAATAAGGTAACAAATTTTTAATTCAAACTTCTTCTCTGAAAGCAAAAAGATAATTCTGATATAATCAATAAATTTGTGTGTGTTATTGTAAAATATTAAAAGTGTTTCGTTTTAAAGGAACAATGGCTAACACCAGAAAGAAGGATAAAAGCGATGCACGCTACATCTGTGCAAGGTGTCGAAGACATGATCAGTTTGGGAGACCTCCATGAAGCGGGCATTTTGCGGAACCTTTTAATTCGATACAATGAGAATCTCATTTACGTGAGTATTATGATATAAATAATTGCCTTGAGCTGGAACAATTTTTGAGACAATTCAAAGAAAATTTTACATCAATTTCAAACAATTTAGGTAACAACGATATAATGAATAACTGAGCAAAATTCCATTATCTTCCTTCTTTTTAATAAAGAAAAAAAGTAATAAAATTAAAAAAGAATTGCATCAAGTTGTAACAATTTTAATGCAGTAACAGGGACAAATAGTAATGAATAAAATCACTGACTTCTTATCTTTTGTAGACTTACACGGGATCTATTCTGGTGGCCGTCAATCCTTATCAAATATTACCAATTTACACAGCGGAACAAATAAAGTTGTACAAAGATCGCAAAATTGGCGAATTACCTCCTCACATATTTGCTATAGGTGATAATAGTTACGCTCATATGAACCGTTATGGACAGGATCAGTGTATTGTAATAAGGTAATTATCGGATACAAAATGTAATATTTATTGGTGGTTAACAAACATATAAATATCATGTAATTCAGTATGATGTTAATCGTGATTTGAAAATTGTTTTAGTGGGGAAAGCGGAGCAGGAAAGACTGAAAGTACTAAATTAATTTTACAATATTTAGCAGCTATTAGTGGAAAACATTCCTGGATAGAACAACAAATTTTAGAAGCTAATCCTATTCTTGAAGGTAATTAAAAAATTAATCGTTCTTTATAATTCCAAAACAAATCTTTAATGACTCGTTTTACTTAAGAAAAGCTTTTTCATTAAAATATGAATTCGAAATTGCAAAAATAATAAATATTAATTAACGTTTACAAACTGACACTGTTAAAAATTCGTGGAATAGAGCATAGACCTAAGCAAGCGTTAAATTATTTTATTGTTTAATGTGACACCAAACAAAAGGCAAATTTTCACCATTAATGCAAATCTAATGATAATGCAATACAAACTTCAAATATTATTTAAATAACTCGAAACAAAGAAAAACGTGAAAGTCTGCTCGAAACAGGTTGCCAGTTTCACTATCACAATATTGTACAATTTGTTAATAAATGAAAGAAACTTTTTTTTACCGTTTAATGCTTGAATAAACATTTGTTCATTTCAAATTATCTAGTAACTGGTATGTTAAAGACGTAAACTCAGTAAATAGCAATTATTATATATTATTAAAGTCTAGGAATCAACTTAGAATAGATCAAAGAAAGAATATAGAATTCACCTTTTACAATCAGAAAATTAATACTAGCGAACAGATAGAATTCTAGATTGGACGTTTCGCAACAAAGGATTTATTTATAGAACTACTGATTGAATATAATTATTTTTCAACAGCATTTGGAAATGCAAAAACTGTGCGGAACGATAATTCTTCCCGGTTCGGTAAATACATAGATATCCATTTCAATGACCAAGGTGTTATCGAAGGTGCAAAAATAGAACAGTACTTACTTGAAAAGTCTCGAATAGTATCACAGAGTTTAGACGAAAGGAATTACCACATATTCTATTGTATGTTGGCCGGACTTTCTAAGGAGGAGAAACAAAAACTCGAACTCGAGGATGCGTCAACATACAAATATCTCACCGGGGTAATTAGCTTAGATTATTAACAAATTCCGCGGATTCCTGTCGCAATTCAATTAAGCGCAACTTGCTGCAAGTATAATTGAACATAATTATTGTTTCTGTGAACGAGACTTGAGTTTAGCAAAGACGGGAACAAAGATGAAAATATTGTATATTTCTTTTGCTTGTTTAAATATATTGTAGTTAACAATTATCCCGCAAATATTTTCAACATTTTTATGTGAACAACGAATGTACATTGTACTTACATACATTTGCTAAAATCTGATCAATGAAAGAAAAGTACAAAACCCGCCAAAGATGAATAAGATTTGAAACAATGAAATCGCGTATTGCAGTTGCGCAGTGACCTTCTGCGCCGGATAAGCAAATGTGTGAAAGTCGAGTGTAAATAAGTTAATTTTTTCTAATTGATTGACTATGATTTAATATAAATTAATAGGGAGGCAGTATCACGTGTGAAGGTCGGGATGACGCTGCTGAATTCTCAGACATCAGATCAGCTATGAAGGTCTTGCTTTTCACCGATTTAGAAATATGGGAAATCTTGAAATTGCTCGCCGCATTGTTGCACATGGGAAACATCAGATATAGAGCAACTGTCGTAGGTTAGTTTACAAATTAATACGCCATTAAATCATTAAGTTTTAAAGGATTTCTATCCATAATGGAATTCCATAATAAAATGCCTTTCCCTCTCTTTTTCTTTCTTTCTTTTTTCTTTCATTTTTTCACTGTCTATTAAATTGCACCAGCGTGGAAAAAAATATATATACACAATCACACGACCCCGCGTCCTTTACATTAAATTTCCGTTTACTTTATAAAAGAAAGTTTTTAATTACAATAAAGTCGTTATAATAATGATAAAGAAATGCAAAGGGAATATTATTGGGGTCACGGTAATTCCGCGCGACGGAACCATAAGTTCAATTTTCTATCGCTTTTCAAAATCTGAGGTAGAACAACGACGTGTTTTTTTTCTTCATTATTGTTCTTGAAATTCACTCGACGAATGCAATCGCGAAACGCTTATCGTGATTAACGTGGATTTATTTGGTGCCATTAATTGCGCAGTAAAACAAGCCTTTGTTTCGGTCAATTCTTTTATTATTTCTTGCAGATAATCATCATACCGTAAATAGTTATGACATACTGTCTCGGGTCAATTTATTATTTGCTATATATTTTTTGTCTTCTGGTATAAACATTTCTCTGAACAATTCTGCAAAAATCTCGGTAAAGCTCTGATAGATTGCTTTATATTGGATTTTTCAAATATTTTCCCCGTTATTACGCTGAGAGCAATTAATGTTCATTTGACCGATTGATTTCAGATAATTTGGATGCCACAGAAATACCGGAGCAAACTAATGTTCAAAGGGTCGCTCAATTGTTAGGAGTTCCAGTGCAATCTTTAAACGATGCTTTAACGAGGCGTACAATTTTTGCGCATGGTGAGACTGTGGTAAGCATATTGATGTATTTGTTTTTAAATTATTAGTATTAAGTAAATATAAATATAAATTATGAAATGATTTCAAAAAGTATGGATAAAAACTATATTATTATATTGATATATTCATATTATATTATTATACTCATATTATTAAAAACAATGCAACAGATATATAACGTACTTATAAAAGAAATAATAATGAAATTGAAATTAGTATTATTACTATTAATATTAGCATATTTATTGATGTTTATTAGGAGATTATTTACTTATCTTGATATTAATCTCTGAATTAATTATATAGATCTCAACACTGTCCCGAGAGCAATCTGTAGACATAAGAGATGCGTTCGTCAAAGGCATTTACGGTCGATTGTTCATCCATATAGTTAAAAAAATCAACGAAGCCATTTTCAGACCAAAACATTCCTCGCGCAGTTCAATTGGTGTCCTTGACATATTCGGTTTTGAAAACTTCAACCACAACAGCTTTGAACAGTTTTGCATCAATTATGCCAATGAAAATCTGCAACAATTTTTCGTACAACACATATTTAAACTGGAACAAGAAGAATATAATCATGAGGGAATCAATTGGCAACACATCGAATTTGTGGACAATCAGGATGCCCTTGATTTGATAGCTATTAAACAGCTCAATATAATGGCTTTAATAGACGAAGAATCCAAATTCCCAAAAGTAAGATTTATGAAAATTTATTCTTAAAAACCATTTAATGCTAAATTTGGCCTAAGTTTATCACTCCAGTATAATTTTTGTATTGATTTTATACTAAAATAAGAATAAGTTCGGTGATATATACTACATTTGTTTAAACATTCTGTTTATTGCATAACTAACAATTATCTGGTTCTGTTAGGGAACAGATAAAACGATGCTGGCGAAAATTCACAAAACTCATGGTGCGCACAGGAATTATTTGAAGCCAAAGTCCGACATAAATACCTCGTTTGGTTTAAACCATTTCGCCGGAGTTGTTTTTTATGACACGAGGAGTTTTTTGGAGAAGAACAGGGACACGTTCAGTGCTGATTTATTGCAGCTAATACACATATCGTCCAACAAATTTTTACAAACGTGCTTCGTTGATGACATTGGAATGGGAACGGAGACCAGAAAGCGAACGCCCACTTTATCCACGCAATTCAAAAAGAGTTTGGACGCTTTAATGAAAACTCTTTGCAGTTGTCAACCCTTCTTCATCCGGTGCATCAAGCCTAACGAATTCAAAAAACCTATGGTAATTCGTCCACATCCATCGATCCAAAAATAATAAATGTCATTTCATTTTTGAGTTCTCAAATTCTGGTAACTGAAACATTATTCATTATTTGCAGATGTTCGACAGAGGTTTGTGTTGCCGACAATTGCGCTACTCAGGCATGATGGAAACGATTAGAATAAGGCGTGCCGGATATCCGATACGACACTCCTTTCATGAATTTGTGGAACGATATCGTTTTCTCATTCCTGGGGTTCCTCCCGCGCATAAGGTACTATTATTTATATTCAAAAAATTTACCAATCCAACTATCCACTGATCAAAAGCAACTAAAATAATTGAAACTAAACCAAATTGAATGATATAACTTAATATTACTTTCAATATTGAAAACCTGTCTTATACGTATTGTAATGTTTGCAGACGGACTGTCGGGCAGCGACGTCGCGCATTTGTCACACGGTTTTGGGACGTTCGGACTACCAATTGGGGCATACGAAAGTATTCCTGAAGGATGCCCACGACCTGTTTCTAGAGCAAGAGCGCGACCGCGTGCTCACACGGAAGATCCTCATCTTGCAAAGGAACATAAGAGGATGGGTGTACCGGCGAAGATTTTTACGAATGCGCGCGGCCGCAATAGTGGTGCAAAAGTACTGGCGCGGCTACGCGCAACGGCAGCGTTACAAGCGCATGAGAATCGGGTACATGAGGTTGCAGGCTTTGATCCGTTCGAGGGTTTTGTCGCACCGGTTCAGGCACTTGCGCGGCCATATCGTAGCGTTGCAGGCGAGGGCTCGTGGCCATCTCGTGCGTAAGATGTATCGGAAGAAGATGTGGGCCATTATCAAAATTCAAGCTCATGTAAGACGACTCATCGCCCAAAGGAGGTTCAAGAAGATCAAATATGAGTACAGATTACACATAGAGGCGCTTAGGCTGCGCAAGAAGGAGGAAAGGGAACTCAAGGATCAGGGTAATAAACGCGCCAAGGAAATTGCAGAACAACACTTTATGGTGAGATTAATAAATTTGCCTCGGTAGATGGTCAATGTAATTGAATTGTTCTGATTTCGTATCAAAATAAAGTTTTCATATCAAAAAATTTGATATTAAAATGCATTAAAAATGTCAAATGAAATGAGTTCAGATAAACTGAATATATAATATATTAAACGGACGTTATAAATTTAATATGTATGTATAATATAAAAAATTTTTGTAATAATTGTGTTAATAAATCGTCTTTTTCTTATTCACAGGAACGGATGCAGGAATTAGAGAGGAAGGAAATAGAGATGGAAATGGAAGACAGAAGAAGGATGGAAATAAAGAAGAATATTATTAACGACGCGGCAAAGAAACAAGACGAGCCAGTGGACGATAGCAAATTAGTTGAAGCAATGTTTGACTTTTTGCCTGATTCCAGTAGTGAAGCACCGACGCCAGCTAGAGAAACATCTGTTTTCAATGTAAATCATACACGTTTTACTAAAACATATTTTATTTCGTTCATTATTTTGAAAATTTACATACATAATATAAGTAACATAAATATAAAATATTTGCAATTAGATATTTTTTTATACGATCTTTTAATTTTTTTTTTCTCTTCAACTGTTAATGTTACTGAATAATTGTTTTCTAACGAATTATATATTTAGGCATAATACATATCTTGTTCATATATATGAACATTTACATAATATCTATTTATTATTCTTTTTATGTGGTCTTTGAGGCATTGATAACGATTTTCCCTAGAAAAATTATCATCATTTTTATTCCAACATATTATAAGATGTATATATGGAGTATTCTGGCGTTGTTGCACATAAAGAATTTTCGTTGAACATGGAGTCAAATCCACATCCAGTCTGAATGTGCCGTGGAATACTAAAGATTTGTGAAGTAAAAAATTTAATGTGTTTATTGTTATTATTTTGGTATCAGCTTTCAGATAAACCAAATCATTTGCAAATGCGATTAAATCACTTATATACGTAGGTGTTACAGAAGGACAGTTCTGCAATTCTAAACTAACTAATTTTACTTTTCTACTTGTATTTATAATTGATCCATTAACATATAAATTGTGCAGGCAAAGATATATCAAGTTTTCAAATTTTGAAATATATTTTCCATCTATTACAGTTTGAGCCTCTGTATGTTTGAGCTTCTGTGTGACAATTGCTAGAAATAATAAAACATTAAATGAACTTTCCATAAAAAAAAAATTGAAATAAAATTTCGAGCAAAATAAAATAAAACTTACGATCTAAGAAAAGTTTGACTAATTGTGTACAGCTTTTTGAAATTGAATCAAGAAAAATGTTATTCAACGCATCGCTGTAGCCAATTACAAGTAATACCTTCAAGTTAATCAATTTACTTATGCTCTGAGCCAACATCATAACTGCAAATTGTCTTCTCCGAGGCGGTTCTATTAAGAATAAGATCTCTAGATTTTTAAATTGTATTCCCAATGAATAAATATAATCTTCACTTAATTCACATTCGATAAATTCTAAAAATTTCAAATTGAAGTTTTGCTGAAATCATAAGAAACAAAATTTGTAAAGCACCTTTCATAGTTTAATTAAAAAAATATGAGATTTTTTTACATATTCCCAAATGGCTATCATTATAATAATAATGTTTAAAATTAAATTCTCACATTATAATAATAATGTTTAAAATTAAATTCTCAGTCGTTTAAAATACTTCCAAATGTAAAATTTAACTAAATTTAAATTCTTACATAATAATTACAGACGATTTTCATTCCTCGCACGGTCATATTTGTTATCGATTGTGGCATGCTATTAAAAATATATATTGATTCTTGAGGTGTACAAGTACACCAAAGCGACAGTTTTTCTAAATATTTGCTTTTCTTTAGCAGGAAAGTAAGTATTTTTATAACATTTTTATTCAATTTAACTGTAACAATGAGATCACGTATGTTGTCACAGAACATTGCAAGCCATAACAAGCATGTCGAAAAATGAAGGACGTTAATGACTTTCAAATTATAGTTGTTAAAGCGTACAACAATATCATAAGGTGTTCTAGGAAACGGTTCAAGTAAATCTAACACAGTGACTTTTCTGAAATGAGTTCCCAAATAACAGAATATATGCCGAATTACTATTGCACTTGTATTTTGATAAGTACTAGTGGTTGATCTGGGTTGGTAACTAATTACTAAATCTTCGCATCGATTAGGAGTTGCCACGTGAAATTTCAATTTCACATCTGTAAAAAAATTGTTTAATTTTGAAATAAATATAATAAAAAAATGTTCATTCTCGCAAGCCAAATTTTTATCAAATTTTATTTATATTAAAATTGTCGTCTTCTATCAAAAGAAATAATTTTATTTTTAATCGCAGTTGCATAAAATATATAAACTTGTGAAGTTAATTTAATTTGACTATTAAACTGAAACAAATCAATTACTTATAAAAATAAAATTTACATCATTACTAACCTTCAGCTCTTACACGTTCAATGTAAGACTCTTCGGTCTCTTCATAGTAAGAGTTACTAGCCATTGTTATTTCAAAATTGTTTAATTACGATAGTTATATGGAAATATATATGTAAATTATGTTAAAATGGAAGAACTTTCCTTTTTTTGTGCATCGATTATTATAAATTTTAAATTAATAGATTTAAAATTTAATTGATTTTATGTGTAATTAGGAAACTGATGCTTAACTGGCGTAATAAACTTGAAATAAATTCATTATTATGATCCAGTCATTCGTTTAATAACACAATGTGTATTTTATATTTAAGATTGATAAGTTCGATGTTATGATTCGAATATTAATATTTTCTTCGTATTATTTTCGTGATTTTTCTTAAAACTTTACCGCGTGTGTTTAGTTTTTATGAACATATTAATTCAAGTTGTTTGATTAATATTAAATTATGAAAGATTTAAGAATGTAAGAAATTTGTTTAAATTTATATTTTCATTTCTTTTATATTTAAAACACAAATTTTACAGGATCTTCCAGCCCCGAAAGCAGACCAACAAGAAATCATTAGTCCAATTCAAACAGCATCAGAGGATGAAGAAGATCTATCGGAATTTAAATTTCAGAAGTTTGCAGCGACATATTTTCAAGGCAACATTACACATCAATATTCTCGTAAACCGTTGAAACATCCTCTTTTACCCTTGCACACACAAGGAGATCAATTGGTAAATAATTTATTACACATTTGTTTAAATTAATTAAATATTTAGTGACCTGAATGTGACAAAAAATACCTATAAATTAGAAGTTATGTTGAATAATTTGTAAACTCTTTCATTTAATATTTAATTCAACTAATTAGATTATTTTATATAGGCGGCGCAAGCTCTATGGATAACCATTTTGCGATTTACTGGCGACTTGCCAGAACCACGTTTTCATACGATGGACAAAGACAATACATCTGTCATGTCAAAGGTAACTGCAACATTGGGACGAAATTTCATAAGAAGCAAAGAGTTCCAGGAGGCTCAAATGATAGGAATGGATCCAGTAAGTTTTTATAAATTAAAATGAACATTACACTGGAAAAATGTGACAGAAAATATTACTGATTTTCACTTTGTTTTGGATACATTTCAATCTTTGAATTGAAACATTGCTATTTTTAAAACCAAGAACACCAATTTTAAATTTTACGTGGTTTTTACTGAAAATCCGATATAAATCTGAAAAGAAGTTAAAAACAGTAATATTTTCTGTTACATGTTTCTCAGTGAACCGATACCGCACTAATTGTACCCACAATATAACGAACATTCCTATTCAATGTATAGGAGGCATATATAAAGCAAAAACCTCGCTCTATTCGTCACAAGCTCGTGTCGCTCACACTAAAGCGAAAAAACAAGCTCGGGGAAGATGTACGAAGGCGACTTCAAGAAGACGAATACACGGCTGACAGTTACCAGTCATGGTTGGAAGCCAGACCGACTTCCAATTTGGAGAAGCTGCACTTCATTATTGGCCACGGAATTCTCCGTGCGGAATTACGTGATGAGATTTACTGTCAAATTTGCAAGCAATTGACCAACAATCCTTCTAAATCATCCCACGCCCGAGGCTGGATTTTGTTGTCTCTATGCGTCGGTTGTTTCGCGCCCTCTGCCAAATTTGTCAATTATTTGAGAGCCTTCATCAGAGAAGGTCCACCGGGCTATGCACCTTACTGCGAAGACCGATTAAAAAGGACCTTTAACAATGGAACGAGAAATCAACCACCCAGCTGGCTCGAACTTCAAGCTACCAAATCTAAAAAGCCTATAATGTTACCGATCACATTCATGGACGGTAATACGAAAACTTTGCTGGCCGACTCGGCGACCACTGCTAGGGAATTGTGCAACCAATTGTCGGACAAGATTTCTCTGAGAGATCAATTCGGTTTCTCTTTGTACATCGCTTTATTCGATAAGGTAGTTAATAAAGAATAATACAAAACTTTTATTTTTGAACCATTTACTGAAATTTATATTATTCTATGGAAATGGCAATTTCTTTAATGATTTCCAGTCAATATAATTGGTATATGTTTGAAGAGGATACTGATTAAAATGTAATTTTAGGTGTCTTCTTTGGGAAGTGGAGGTGATCATGTGATGGATGCCATTTCTCAATGTGAACAGTACGCAAAGGAGCAAGGTGCGCAAGAAAGGAACGCCCCCTGGCGATTGTTCTTTCGCAAAGAGATTTTTGCTCCTTGGCATGAGCCTACCGAGGATCAAGTAGCTACAAATTTAATTTACCAACAAGTCGTGCGCGGAGTCAAATTCGGTGAATATCGTTGTGACAAAGAGGAAGACCTGGCTATGATTGCCGCACAGCAATATTATATCGAATATCACACTGATATGAACGTTGATAGACTTTTTACCCTGTTGCCTAATTATATCCCTGATTATTGTTTGACTGGCGTAGATAAAGCTATTGAAAGATGGGGTCATCTTGTTTTGCAAGCATATAAAAAGGTAAACAATTTATATTATGTGATTAAGGTGAAATGTCGCTCGTTTACGAACTCAGAATGAACATAAGTTCCTTAATAATACATATCTATATATATTGTAAAATAAAACTCTTCTCAGAAAGCTATTTTTTGGAAACAGATTTGAATCTAATATCTAAATAGTTGAAACCGTTTTATCAAATGAGTGACATTTCACCTTAAAATGAAAAAAGAGCAATGTCAATAATACATTTAATTTCAGAGTTACTATTTGAAAGAAAAAGTACCAGCTTTACGGGTGAAGGAAGATATTGTTGGATATGCCAAGTTTAAGTGGCCTCTTCTCTTCTCTCGATTTTATGAAGCATACAGAAATTCTGGACCTAATTTGCCCAAAAATGATGTTATAATTGCCGTTAATTGGACAGGCGTGTATGTCGTTGATGATCAAGAACAGGTCCTACTCGAATTGTCTTTCCCTGAAATCACCACAGTGTCTAGTCAAAGGTATTGGTTTGTGCAACTTATATTTAATTGATACATTTTTAAGTATAATTTAATTTTATAATAAAAAAATAAGGTATTTATCAGAAAAGTATTCTTTGTAGAACCAACAAAATGTTTACCCAAACATTTAACCTATCAACGGTGCGTGGCGAAGAATTCACTTTCCAAAGTCCCAATGCGGAAGATATTCGAGATCTTGTAGTTTACTTCCTTGAAGGACTCAAAAAAAGAAGCAAATACGTTATCGCTCTGCAGGATTACAAAGCTCCGGGAGATGCGACTTCATTTTTAAGCTTCCAGAAAGGTGATTTAATTATTCTCGAGGACGAAAGTACCGGAGAAACAGTACTTAATTCTGGTTGGTGTATTGGAACTTGCGAAAGGACAGGGGAAAAGGGCGATTTCCCAGCGGAAACAGTTTATATTTTACCTTCACTGAGCAAACCACCTTCAGATATTTTGGTAAAACAACTATTTATACCTATTAATTTATTACATTAAATTAACTTAATAAGGGTTTAAAATTATTCAGAATCATTACAATAATAAAAATTTTTTTAACAGAATCTATTTAGCATCGAAGGACCAGAAAGCAATCGCAGATTCTATCCCCAACCAATGAATGGTATTGAGCCTAGAGATAAACCTCATACCTTGTTGGAATATTCAATAGATCATTTCAGGTAAATTATTAACATATTTTTTCATCACATTAATAAAAGAAAAGTTTCATTTTTTTAGTACTTAACCACTTGAAACAGTAGTTAGTAGTCAAAATTTGTATACTAAACTGAGAACTAGACCAATGTCTTTTATATTTATTTACTTAATAATAAGATATAACATTGCTTTGATAGAACTTTGTTACAATAGTTAATTTTCATTTTGCAGAACTCCTCCGAAGAAAACAATGTCGAAAGCTTTGACTCTGACAACTGCTCGACGTGGACACTCTGAGGAATTATGGCGTCACTCGAGAGAATCTATAAAACAACCATTATTGAAGAAATTGGTTTCAAAAGAAGAGCTAGCGGAAGAAGCGTGCTTCGCCTTTAATGCTATATTAAAGTATATGGGAGATCTTCCAACAAAGAGACCGCGCAATGGAAACGAGTATACCGATCTTATATTTGACGGTCCTTTAAAAAATGAAATTTTAAGAGATGAAATTTATTGCCAAATAATGAAACAACTCACTGACAATAGAAATAGATTAAGCGAGGAAAGAGGATGGGAGTTAATGTGGCTTGCAACTGGACTATTTACGTGTAGTCAAAGTTTGCTTAAGGTAAAAGATAATACTTTTTCTGTTACTCAACGAAATTTAACGTATAAATTTTCTACAAGTTTGATATTAAAATACCCAATTACAAATAACTAGTTGGGATCTTAATTTGATATTGGGCACCGAAAATGAATTAACACAAGTTAATACAAGTACAAAATTAGTTTTTATTAATGATTATTGGGATTTAATTAGACTTATATAAGATTTGTTTTTGAAAGCGATTATTTGGTCAATTACAGGAATTAACTTTGTTTTTGAGGACCAGGCGTCATCCGATATCCCAAGATTCATTACAAAGATTGCAAAAAACGTTACGCAATGGACAGCGTAAATATCCGCCACATCAAGTTGAAGTAGAAGCTATTCAGCATAAAACTACGCAGATATTTCACAAAGTTTATTTCCCTGATGACACGGATGAAGTACATACAAATTTTATACTTCCTTATCACATTAAACATGATACGCTATTATACAATTTTACCTTCATTTTTGATAAAGGAGAAGAATTGAAATATAAGTTTATAAAGTTTTTGAGTCATAAAAATAAATCATCCAAATGGATAAAACCATTTATACGAAGAATAAAAGAATGACCTAGACAACAAAGATAGTAGTTATTTCCACAATTATGCAAATACAAACATAATTGTTTTAAAATTCGCCAGTTTTATAGTTGTTAATTTCATTCTTTTGCTTCGGTGTAAAAATTACTTTTTCAGCATAATTTACATAATAGCTTAGTCAGTTAATTTAATTTCAAATTAAAAATTAAATTGTGAAGTAACTAATAATAATTATGTAATTAATATAATGCTATTAATATTAACAGCCATTTGAGGTAGACTCTTCGACAAGGGCTAAGGACTTTTGTCAAAATATTGCTCAGAGATTGAATTTACGTTCGGCTGAAGGTTTCAGTTTATTTGTCAAAATTGCGGACAAAGTGATCTCAGTACCGGAAGCAGATTTCTTCTTCGATTTTGTACGCCATTTAACGGATTGGATAAGAAAAACTAGACCATCAAGAGATGGTAATTTTCTTTTATATTATTTAAGTCTTTTACCAACTTAATTTACATTATTCTTCAGATTAAATTCAAAATCGATTTATAGGAATTTCACCACAATTTACTTATCAAGTGTTTTTTATGAAAAAATTATGGACTAATACTGTTCCCGGCAAAGATAGGAATGCAGATTTAATTTTCCACTTTCATCAGGAATTGCCCAAATTATTAAGAGGTAAAGAAAGATTCTTCAGTTTTATGTAATTATTTGCTGAAACATTTGAACACAGAAAATTACATTAATATTTTTTTTACGATTCAGGATATCATAAGTGTACAAAGGAAGAAGCTTCGAGATTAGCCGCCTTAGTTTATAGAGTTCGATTTGGGGAAAGCAAACAAGAATTGCAAGCAATTCCGTAAGTCATCATTAAATAAAATTTACTTTATTTCTGCAACTTGTTTATATATTTCCTCACTTTCTTTTCTTATTAACTGATCTCTTTGTAATTATAATTTATTTGTTATAGTCAAATGTTAAGAGAACTTATACCTGCTGACTTGGTCAAAGTGCAAAGTGCAAACGAGTGGAAACGATCTATAATATCGGCTTACAACCAAGATGCTGGTATGCATAATTTTAACTATTAGATGTAATAATGCCAACATATTTTGCTACATTTGTCATTAATAAAACATAACATTTAAATAATTTCTATTAGGCATGGTTCCTGAGGATGCAAAAATAACATTTCTGAAAATCGTGTACCGGTGGCCGACGTTTGGATCAGCATTTTTTGAAGTCAAACAAAGTACCGAACCAAATTATCCTGAATTGCTACTTATTGCCATTAATAAACACGGTGTTAGTTTAATACACCCTCAAACGAAGGTACAACTTAGTTATCGTTATTTTTTTAATAGCTGTATATTAAACATATCTTTAATCAATTATCTTAATTATTACAATTACAATCTACTTATCTCACTTTTTATTTTTTTTTACTTTGTTAAATTAATAATAAATTAAGTTCTCAAAGAAACACGTTGAGCTTTGCTTTTTAAGAATGGAAAGAAATTATTTCTACTTGTGTGATTTTTAATTAAATTTTAATCACCTCCAAATTACTGACCGTCTATTTCAATAATAAATGATATGTAATAATAATTTTTTTACAGGATATTCTCGAAACTCATCCATTTTCGCGAATCTCAAATTGGTCGTCCGGAAACACATATTTCCATATGACGATAGGAAATTTAGTGCGCGGTTCAAAACTGCTCTGCGAAACTTCTCTAGGTTACAAAATGGACGATCTCCTCACATCTTACATTTCATTACTACTTACAAATATTAGTAAACAACGCACGATACGAATCAAATAGCAACCACGAAACAAATTTATTATCACTTACTAATTATTTATATAAAATTATTGTTGAATTTTAGAATATGAATGTACATTCGACTTTGATATCGATTATACAGATTTTTTATACATTTTAAAATTTTTTTTTTTTATAATTATATATATATATATACATATTTACCATGGCATTATTGCGATCATTCACTTTGACCAGTAATATAAAGCAGAAATAAGCAAAGTAATTATTCGTTAACATAGTATAAGAATTTTATACGTTTCGTTATTCGGAGCAAAAATATATTTTTTAAAGATTTTAAACACATATACGTATATTCAACTTTTATACATACATATATAATGAAATATATATGTATATACAAGTTATTGTTAATTTTAATGAAATAATTTTTATATAATTTATTATTACGATTTTCGAAGTCTCATTTCTTCGTTGAATAATTGAAATCTTCTAAAGATCTTTTATTGCGACGCAAGTTTTCGAATTGACACTGAAAAGTAAATTATTGAACGATGAAATGTAACTTCAATGAAAGTACTGTAAAAAAAATAATTGCACGACAAATGTTTCTCGTGTCAAACTACTTAGTTTGTTTAGTTATAATTTCGGGGCACAAAATCAAATTGACTTTGGCTAAGCTTTGGATTATTCGGCGGCAAGTACAATGCGTCAAATTCCGTCCAACAATATGTCAAATTATAATTATTGTTATTAATATTGAATTGAATTACTGTTGTGAACAATAAAGGCAACCGTGTTCATTGTCCAAACAATGATTTGACTTAATTGTGGGTAAATTCCCAGGGAATACATGTTCGACCGGCATTCCTCGTGCGTAACAAAGGATGTCTTCAGGAAGCCTTTCTTCACCAGTGATCTTTATCTTACGACTTCCGCTGCGCGTACATTATATCTGATTGTTTTCTAAAGACAGATTCGTACGAGGTTGTTCCACTAAATTGACGATACGGAGCACAGATCGTCGTTCGCTTTCCCAGGGATTTGTATTAATTTGCACTTCGTGGAAGTGAATCGGAAAGAGATGGAAAATTTGAAGCCAAGACGTGGGACGTGTGTGAGAAGTGCCAAGCATTTTTAGTCAAGTGCGCCAACTCATTTGAACTCTTCACTGCCTTCATTGCCATTATTATTTTATTCGTAAATGACAAAAATAATTTATATATTACTTCAAGGAGTTGTTTTACTTGAAATCAAAGAAATTAATTGATATTGAACGCGAGTATGAAAATGACAAACACATTCTCTTCCAGTCTGATATTTATTTGTAAAAAATAATAAATTATACAATTTGATTTGTATTTCTTTTTTCGTTCAAACGTTTCGGTGGCAGCGACACTTCGCCTTTGTGAATAAAATTGAATAAATGTTGACAAAGATTTTCCTCTTTCAACGACCAATTAAATTGCTGTTTAAACTGACCGAACGTTACATTACAATTATTCTTCTGATCAGCATCATCCAAATATTCTCTCCGTTTTTCTTATTCATTCTTTCAGACAATTACTTTTTATTAATTTTATTTTCAAAGCATTCTACACACCCCGGCAACAATTATCACCAACATTTCATAACTATATATACGTGCGCATATCCTTTATATATATATATGTATGTATGTATACATATATATATCGTACAGTACAAAAATCATTACCATTAATTTTTTTACACAAGAATCTCGTATATATAATTGTACACATTATTCGACATAATCCTTACACCTAGCCTAACCTTATTCTATTGTAATTTCAAACACTGATTCACGATTCATGGTTTATAACGATTTAAGTGAAAAATAAATTGTACCTAGCAAAAAAAAAGTTGAATCGCAGTGTCATTTTAACAATGCATTAACCCTACGTAGTACCTTAAAAAGAAAAAAAATTGGACTAGTGACACTGAGTGTTCAATATCTTTATTATTTAGTTTTCCTTTTTTATTTAACGCGATAAAACTTTGATGAAAAAGTCAGATATTACACGACGGGTGCGAGTCAGATTGTAGGAAAATATTTAGTCAAACAACTGTTGTCAACAATTTTTGTCAACACGCTGATCCGTCAAAAAAGCGTTTCATCAATATGATACCTCAATATGAAATTTAAAGTATTGTAATTTAATAATTATTATAGTCATCGTGAAGAGATGACTGAAGTTTCTACTCGATGGTGCGATATTAAATTTCCTTTTATAAAACATTTAACAAATATTGCATACACTGAGAATAATATATTAAATTTTTGCTCATAGTTAAAGTAAATGAATCTAAAATTGATTTATGTTAATACTTCAAATAAAGTTAAGTTTAATTAACGTGTTTGTATCAATGCATAAATTAAAGAAAATAACTGAAATTCTTGTTTCAGGAAACATACAGTTGCATATAACGATCTATCAGTTGAATAAATTTGAAAGAAATGAACATTGATAAAACTGTATTCGACGAACTAATTTCGATAAAGTAATGTACACCCATTGCATTAACATATTGTAAAATATTTGAAATGGCGCCGTGCGATTTAATTCTACTTAATTAATTTTAACTATAATTCTATAATAATTGTTTGAAATAAAAAATATCTAATTGTAATACTCTAATATTACTATTACACAATTATCCGTAAAATTATGTTTCAAATTTTGACAGAATAGGCGAAATTTACAAAATTCTCTTACAACAAGCATCTCAATTGTGACTTTGAGTAATTCATTTTAGATGTGATTTTTTTTACATATTTATAAAGTTGGTGATCTTGTTCGATGCACTGCATTATTGCAGGATTTCACTAAAATAATTTTATCTTAAAATTGTAACTTGATAATTTAAGATCTTTGAAGTTTAAAAATGATTGTACAGATGATTTGTTGAAATGTAAATTGTTCATTAAAACTTGTACTAAAAAGTACGAAATATTTATCAATTTATATAAGTAACTTATATGTATAAAATAGATGATATTATACACAAAGAATCTATGGTAAAAAGAATTTTCCATTGTCTTGGTCGGAGTTTTTGAATATGATTGTTTTATAATAAGATTGTATATTTTAAAATTAATGGAATAATAGGACTATAATAAATATTGCCTTTAACATCAATTAATAATTTGAAATATCTTCACAAAGCTAGGAAGTTTATAATTTACATTTTCAATTTCAACTCTGAATCAGATAGGCATTCGCCTAGTAGTTGTTGAAAATAGTATTGTAATTAATTTAATAAATGTAGCACGAATAAGCTACAATAGGCGCAATATTTGAAAATTGTCATGCTTCAAAATATTCTCTTTGAATGTTTCTCTTTGTCTACGATTTAAAATTTGATTTAAGATTAAAATTTTTTCCATCATAATTATTATTTTTAATGATTTAACGAGATTAGTCATTAAATTTTACCATGAAACTAATTCATTAAAATTTAAATTTAAAAATGATAGTATATTAAACATTATATAATTCCTGGTATAATGCTTTTTCAACTGCATGATAACATACTTTATTGTATGCAAATGACTTTGTTTTTGAAGAGCTAATGAAATTTTTGTAATGTCTTCAAATAATTTTAGATTTGAACATAAATGAAATAAAATAAAACAAAACAACAATAAGCAAGAAATAAATATACATATAATAATAAATCTGTATATATCTGTGATATTGTAAAAAAAACAAGGTAAATCCATTTTTTTTTACTTTAAACCAATAAAGCATATTTTCAAACCTCATTTACCATAAGATTAATAATAAATATATCTATTATTGCAGAATATTATAATATTCAACGAGGACGGTATATCCAGAATTACAGACAAGTATGTTTTGCAGTCCGGTAGTAAGGCGATGACTGTAAACATAAAGTTTGTATTCGAGACATATTGTTGACGTTTCAACGAATGGATGATCGAGGATTGAAATTATCTTGATTGTTTTAAGACTATTCCAGTTTCTTCTAATTTCACAAAAAATGGAATTACCTGGTTAATAAAATTAACTATAAAAACAAAAGTTCAAATATTACATTGATAATTTATATTAAACTGTAATATAAAGTGAAATAAAAAAAGTAAAACTCATATTTCCTGCATTGAAAACAAAGTTTAATAAAAATTATTATTTATGATAACGCTGATTTAAAATTCATATTTGGTGGCAGTTTTAATTTAAATTATAAAATGTTTCTTACATAGTATTATAAAAATGCTTCTAATTCTAGATATCGATCAATCTATAATTCCAATACACGACAAACGTGTATTTTATATCAACGTTACTATAAAGTATAGCAATTTTTAATATAACTTTTCTCCTATGTGGTACTCTTGGACTCTGAAATTAATATTACATTCGATAATCGACCTTATCAAAAGGTTTCTTTAATGAAATGTTTTTTTTACCTCACTGTAAACAAAGAGTTTATACAAGGCAATATAAAGTAATTAATTTAATGACATTTTTTTGTATTATTACATTATAAGTCCCATTTCTCATTATTGAAGACATTTAATGATGAAACAATGAATTGATTATTATCTAATAGTAAACAGTGAATAATAAAAGGCCAGGCGAATGAACTGAAAACCAAGTAACTTAAATGGTACACGATTGCCAGTTCTCGCGTGTAAAAAAAATTGATACCAGAGACGTGCAATATCTCAGGTATAATGCACTTGTATTATAGAGCACAATTTCAGAGACAAGAACGTAGAATCCAAGATTACCATATTTATTTCCCTATGTATTCAAGCAGCTGGACAATTAAATATCACAAATTTGTTTTCAATAAATATCGTTCATAGAATGAAACAATGAAAAATGAGATTGCTGATGAAGGATTACTTGCTAAACTCCGACCAAATAAGCAGTGGTGGCGCCACGATGTTATGTCAACGTCAACATCAAGATCAAGGTCAAGGTGAACATCAAAGGCCTGATTGCGGCTGTTGGTGGGTGGTCCAAGCAACGTCGGCAATGGCGGGAGGCATGCTCGCTTGATTGTGTATGGCTCGTGGCGCCCTCATGATCTCGTCGGCGGGTGGACAATGAGGCCTGGGTCCCGGTTCGGGTGTATACGTGAATGTTAGGCCAGTGGCATAAATGATACCGTCGTTTCTGACCAGGGAGACGGGCACTTGGGTGGGTTGGCGAACCCACAGCCATTCGCCGCGGAATAGCGATATGTCGGGTACAACGCACAACATCGTTTCCTGACAACGATACATTGTCTCTGCTTCGACGTCTCCAAACCACACTTGTAAATTGGGTGTGAAGTTGTCGCCGGTAAGCTCGAGCATTGCAACATCGCCGCCACCGTTGAGATGAAGCGTGTGCACCAGAGGGACCGGGGTCACTGGCGATCGTACTGGTCCCATGCCCTCGAAGAACTGGTACTCCGCCTTGTCCGTGCTGATTATCGTCCAACAAGCGCCGTCGTTGATCATCTCCTTGTTCGCTTCTTTCGGGCAAGGAGTCGCCTGAAATTGGATGATTCGCTCCTGCGACAGGCACAAGTACATGTGGTCAGTGTCCTTCATGTAAAAGGCACACTTGTGTAGCTGAGACACCGGGTCATCTGCCTCGAGACTCGCCATCTGTTTGTCTACTTTGCGGATCACCAGTCGCGGCAGCGCCATTCCAGTAACCGAACAAACCAACTTCACCGTACTGCCGTAGTGGATATAACCGTCTCGCACCTATCCAATCAAATAATATTTACTTATTTGACTTTAAATTAAATACATGGATAGTAATTTGAAGATATGTTAGAAAGTATAACAATTAAAACTGTTATAGAAACTACCAACGTTTGTTCAGTTAATTTAATTTCCATTTGATTTAAAACTTTGAAGAAAATGAAGTGAGCTTTTGAAATTAGATATGATTGTGTAACACAGCTTTGCGAAGTATTGTTTGTTAATTACACGATCAAGCACAGTTAAGAAATGTCATTATACAAACAGGTGACAATTAAATGCCAAGATTTTAAGTACACAGTAAATAATGTACTTATACATTAAAAGGTACTTGAAGTATGCGTACAAACCTGAAATTCTTCTGATTCGCTTTCGTTGTCGTCAAGTAGATGAATAGTAAAAGCCCCCCACTGGGTGGAGCTCGCATGGAAATTGCCATTTTCCACATGCAGGTACCTAGTGCTTACAGTTTGAGAACGCAGTCTGTTGAAGAGCGCCACTTTGGTGCCACTGGCAATACACAAATCCGCATTCTTCAGTGACTGCTTCTTCTTCGATGGTTTGGATATCACCTTGATTCTCTTGCTGTGGAACACG
The DNA here is from genome assembly GCA_022817305.1 of Leptoteleia sp. ZL-2020. NCBI lineage: Eukaryota > Metazoa > Arthropoda > Insecta > Hymenoptera > Scelionidae > Leptoteleia > Leptoteleia sp. ZL-2020. The sequence continues at coordinate 22,835 of JABFPN010001097.1, forward strand.
CCAATATCGTGTCCACTGCCGTAAAACATCTTAACCGACAGCATAAAGTGTTTCCTCTTATCGGAATCGGAAATATAAAGCGTTTTAGCCGCGCAATATTGCTTTCCGTTGTTCAAATCCAGCTGCTGCATATCTTGGTCGGAGTTACCGATGCCTATGAATGCGCAAAGCTGCGCAGATTGTTCGGATTCTCCGTCGCGCAGCATTTGTTCCTGGCGCATTCGCCAGCCGTCGCCAAATAAGTAGATACACGGGGGTGGGCAGAAAAATCGCTTTTCATTGCCGTACGACTTTTGAGCAACTTTAGCGTGCAAAATGACGATCACCATGTCGCTGCGGTCGCGAAGGTAACGCTCCATGGCCTCGCGGGTCAGCCGCTGATCTTGGTGGTCCGGTCGGTAGACGGAACCGAACCGCGGGTAGGCCGACATCACGCTGGTTGGCGACGGTGGTGATTGCATGCCATGGGCCATCGCGGGCAGTCCGAACTGATGTGGCATATTTAGTGCAAAATTTACTCCTCAGAGTACGTTATGGGTTCCAGTGGCAGTGGTCGATGCACATTTTAACCTTGAAACTTTATCTGTAAATAAAAGTTTTAAATTAAAAATGTTTACTTATTATTGAATAATATATGAAACTGAAGAATTAAACGTTTTTTTTGTTAACTAGATTAAACAATGTTTGTAAATATATGATATGTCAAAGTAATGATACAAAAATAATATTATTTATTTCAATCAGGACATAAAAATGGATGTAAATACAAAAGAAAAACAATTAGAAATATTATTTAATTAATGTTAGAAAGAGAGTAATTTAAATTAATTTAATTTTTTTGTATAATTAGGATGAATTTGTAGTTTATCGTTGAATGTTGTGAATAATCATGTGACCTTTTTTATTTAATATTAAGTTTATTATGCATCAAACAGTTTTCAACAAAATCTATGTTAACGAATTATCATTTGCAGTTTTATTTTATGTGGGAAACATTTTTATTTGATACAATGTGTAATTAGCTTAAAATATTTCTCTTTTTAAATGCAGAATTAAAAAGTATTCAAGCAAGAGGAAGTACATGTAAGGCGTGGGAACAGAGCTAATTTTTTTTTCTTGTACACACCTCAAATCCTAGTACATCCTATGTCAATAATAACATTTTAATAAAATAATTATTTAATGTTTTGTGTGTATACTGATACGGGTAATTTTTTAATTAATCAGTTTATTGCACTACATTATATTTTAATATTATAATTATTTTATTTCAAGTTTATTCACTATTATGTTGTATTATATTTATATTATAATAGTTTCAATAAAATAATTATAATGAAAAATAGTTTCAATAAAAAAAATATATTAAATAATAAATAAACAAAGTACCACTTTTAATCTATTTATACACTTCAGCATTATTCAGTATTAATATAATTAAATCAATTTTGTAAAATTAATTTACTAAATTGGCTGGAAGAAAAAATGAATATTAGTATTTAGTTATGAAGTACTTAAAAACTTAAACAAAAATATGAAAAAGAAAGTTGTACATGTTCTTTTGCTATTTCTTTATTATATTTCATTAAATACTATTAAATTGTATTAATTTCCACACATTTTTATTGATTAATTAAATAATTTGATTAATAATTGATTAATTCATTAATTTTATTAGCTCATTAAATTGAACTAAGATTTTATTCAGTTGAATCCTGAATTATATTACATACTATGCATTATGTTTCATTTCAACATTTAAATGTGGCGGTTCTTTTCATTTTTCATTTTTTCCTAATTGTATTAAACTAATCTGTCAAAGTTTCGCAGCCAAGTTCAGTTATAGGTCGAAAACTGCAGTTTTACTGCATATTTTCATTACAATGTATGCTTTGTCCATATACTTAAAAGTTTGAAAACTATTCATTTTCAGAACAATACTGAAAAGTAGTACAGATCAAATTTCCCTCCTATAGCCTATTTCAGCCTGTACAGGAAATAATATTACTGTCCAATTCATTTCTATAAACTTTGTAATATATAACGTAAACATAATAATAAATAAATCACAACATTAATTTGATTGAATTTGTTTAAAAAAACAGTGCAATTAAAAAATTAATTCTATAAGAGACTAAATAAAGTGTTTTAATAAATAAATAAACAAGATATCTCATATCTCTTTTAAAAGGATATTCTCTGTGGATGCATCATATTGAACAAAATTGAAAATAAACCATAGACGCTTTTTCACAATCAAATGAATATATCTTTCTCAATGAAACATTTTTATCATCCAGGTTGTTTATACAAAACGTTCTCTGTGATGATTCTACATATTTATCCACGAAATACTAAGTCATTGACATTTTGAATCATGCTCGCATTTCCTCTTAAATTCGTCACAAACAAAAACAACATATATTCAACATTAAAGATTGATTAAATAAAACTGCAACAAAACAACCCGACTCAAATATACGGTAATTAAAACAAAATAATAATATTACCGAATGACCGAAAAAAGACAGAAAAAGAAAAAGTGTCGAAGTTGTTTTTGTGCGGCAAAAGAGGCAGGATAGCTTGCATTTAGGTTAAGAATGAAAAAAACGCCTGTCCCTTTAACCTTCGTTAGGACTGGCCGCGCGAAATCGCGCACATTCTCACCTCGGTTCGCCGTGGCAGCCTCGGTCGCCGCAGCAGCCGCGGAACATGATCGTGGTACGCGCGTCGTAACCTGCGTCGTGGACAAGTGCGGACGAGCAGCGAGCATGCAGCTCCCCTCCGACGTCGGATCGAGCGACCACTCGATCCATTCAAAAAACACCTGTTCACTTGGCGAATTTTCCGGGCAGCGGTGCCAACCCGCAAGTTCAAAAAAGCTCGTGCGCGGGCGGCTGAAAGGCCGCGCGCGCGCGTCGGCAACGGTGATCAAACTTTTTGTGACGGGGGTTGACGGGGTGACTACAGCTCGAAAAAGCGGCGAAATTTGGGCCCAGTGTTGCCAACCAACAAGGGCGACCCGGGAGTTTGAATTTCCAGCGGTATTGCCCGTCAAAAAAAGAAGAGGAAGAAAAAGAGGGAGAATAATAAAATCCACTGGTTTCGACCGCTCATTTATCCTTTTTTTTACATTTAATAACAGAACAAGAAGCACGACACTAAAAGCTTTAAATTAAAAGTCATTCGCGGCCACGGTGTTGTTTTAACAATTTAATAAACATCGATCTTATTCGAAAAGATAATTGTTAATGTCGTTTGAAAGCGTCGCGGAATGTTGGTCGTGCGAAGTGGTGCGAGGAGAGCCGACGGTCGTTCGTTTTCGTTCGGTCGTTCGCCGATGCGAGGACCCGTCGCGGCTCATTCGCGCAGCTCGTGCGGTCCGTGTCTATTGTTCAGTGTCGCGGGACGTTGCTCATCTCGGTGCGGTCGGACAGCGCCTGCAGCGCCTCCAGCGTCGCTCGGCCCGTTTCGGTTGAGTTCGGTCGGCGGACTCGGGCGGACTGTCGTTGGCGGAGCGCGCGCGCACCTCCCGGTCTCCCCGCCCCGCCGAATTGCCGCGCCGCAAAAGGATGTTGGGGTTACCCCGGGGGGCGTGGGAAAAACCTGCTGTGGGAAAGAGTAGGTGGCCTCTACCTCACTTCGAGCGCGCACCAACACACTCGCGCCCCGTTAAGCGTACGGAGACGGGACGCGCGCGCGCCCGTCCGCTGTGTGCGTGCGCGCGCCGCGCGCGCCTTCAATCAAGTGTCGGCGCGCGTGCATGTGCGTGTGTGCTAATCTCACCGATCGCACTATTCCCGGTTGCGCGTCCAATGGCACCATTTTTATCGCCCAACTTCGACCGCCGACTAACACATTTCTATTAGTCGTCAAGCTTTGTCCATCATTTTCTCCTCTTCCCGTCAACGGCCTCCTCTTTCCCATCGCCAGTACCCGAATTCTCACTCGGCCAACTTAACACTCCACTTATTCTTAGAAACAATATTTTCAAAAAAAAGGGGTGGTGGGATTTTTGCATCAATTTTGTATCATTGTGTAACCAACCCCGTAAAAAAAATGTTGATGAAGGGAATGGAATGAAATTGAAATTGGAATATTCGATTTGGGAAGCTTTCGGAATTGAAAGTATTTCGAATGTCGATTAGATGTTACGATTTTAATTCCGCGTACGATATTCAGCCAAAAAGAATGCTGAAGAAAGATATTGAAAAATGCTGAAACTTTTCAATTTTAGCAGTTTTTCAACGTTTTTCAATATTTTTCATCATTCTTTTCCACAAGGGAAAATAAAAATCATAATATTTATATCTTTTGTGAATGCACTTCACTAATTGTTTATATTTTTTCCTTTTATCAGTATTGTTTTCTTTTGTTTTCATAATAATATAATATAATAAATATAATGTAAAGTATAATATTCGTTCATTAGAAGCATTCTAGCCATTTAACAAAACAAAACAAAATTTTAGCAATTTTTTTCCCACAAGGGATCAATACCTAACTGCATAAAATGAATCAGAAAAACTTTTTTTACCTAGGATTCGGAAATAGCTTTTTGCAGCAGGAAATGCAACGATACCGATTCTCCGTCCTTCTTTATTCATATTCAGATACTGCGATGTTTCATAACAGTCTTATGATTGATCTGTCTCAAAAACCACAGGAATTCGTAATGCGTATCTTCTTGTATAAAAACCTGCAATAGGTTAAAATCAGTGTTCAATTTCTTTTGGCTTAATAATTGTAATTTATTATTAAAGTCAAATAAATTAAAAGTAATGGAAGCAGTGGAGCAATTTGTTTAATGACTTTATAAAAGTTAATTTAGATATAGTTTTGTTTACGATCGTCCATTTCTTTCAATTACTCTACTTTTTTGCGGGTCGAAGTTTGTGCGTATTTTTATGTAAAAATTAACTTTATTGAAATTGCCGCCTCTTTCGCATTTTATGACCTGGTAGGCAATCTGTATGGTACGCCATGTTCCCACGCAAATAAACTTGGCAGTTTTGCGGCTGACCGGATTACCGGAATCGCATTGTAACTTCGCGCAATGTAACCGCTATCAGCTGATCAGTGTGGCATGTTTGACGTACTTTTTTGCTCGAAAGAAAATTTATGTTTATTTTACACGTTGAATTGCAAGCGTTGCATGTTACAGGTAAATTTTAGCGTCCGATAAGTTTCATCAATTAATGCATTATTGAATTGTTGACATTTAATGCCTTCGTTAAGCAAACAGTCTAAAAAATAAGTTAGGTTAGAATACGAGGTAAACATAAAACCGCGGCTCGATCATTCGTATCAGTTGAATTCATTTTAAATATACGCGCTTGTTATTATCTGAAGTTTTAGAAAAAAATGTTTTTATTGTTTGCCATACGCTAGATTTTATTTGGATAATGTTTTTATTTTGTTTATAAACTGACTTTATTACTGTTATGATTAATATTATATTATTATTACAGTTATACAATGTTAGTTTAGTTTTATGTTGTGTTAATTTGCATTTCTAAACTTTTATTTCATTTAAAAAACATGTATAATTGAAATTTGTATAAAGATAAAACCACAAGTTATATCTATCTACAAGTATTTTCCTATAATTAAACTTAATATTATAATTAAATATTATGTTATATTAATTGAAATTTAATCTTTATTAAAATATCATAAAAACTAATATTTGTACTCTTATAAATGTTCAATTTAATTATTGTTTACCTTTACAAATTAATTATTATAGATAATTATTTGTAATAAACTGACAACAATTTTAGATGTTTATTTTTAATTTAAACCAATACTTTCTATCTTTTATTTAAGCTTATATTAATGTTTTTTAGGAGTGAATATATTTATTTAAAAAAAAAATTTGAAACATGGGAGTATTAGGATTATGGCGCTTGATAGATGCTACAGGAAAACCAGTTCCACTGGAATCACTGGAAGGAAAAATTTTAGCAATCGGTAAATTTTGTTAACGTTTTAACATTAAACAAGTAACAATTAAAGGACATTATTATTATTAATATAAATTCTTATCCAATTTTAAAATCAATGAAGAATTTTGAATTGAATTAAACATTATATTATATTAATTTTTATGCTATTATTTTGTTTAGATGTTTCAATATGGATCTATCAAGTAGTACAAGGTTATCAAGATCGAAGAGGAAATATGTTACCCAATGCTCATCTTATTGGATTATTTAACAGATTATGTAAATTAATGTATTATAAAATAAAGCCAGTGTTTGTTTTTGATGGTGGTGTACCATTATTGAAGAAAAATACAATTGTAAGTACCACTTTAGAAATGTACATTGTAAAAAGTAAGATATTCTTGATGTACAAATACTATTTTGTTATTTAAATTATATAAAAAAAAATTTGAAGTAAATTTAAATATTTTGGATGAAAATGATAGTAAATTCATAAAGTTAAAATCAATTAAGCTAACTTGTTTAAATAAACATTATAGATTGGACGATTTCCATATAAATTTAATGACTTTGGTGTTTTTATTATTGTTTTGGTCAGGAATGACCGCAGCAACCTGCAATGAAATTATGACACAAAAATAATCAAAATTATTTCCATCTATTTTTGTTTGAAACGCATGTATATACTTTGTGGAAATACAGCTTAATCTTGATTATAAAATTGTATGCGAGTAATTAACGCGGCGTGAGAAGCAGGCAGTGAGAATGGAATCTCCTTATTCTTTTGTATGCATAGGCCTCTCGCAGGAAGCAAAAATCTATGGCTGCCAGCAAAGCGCAGAAATTAAAAAATGAGTTGATCAACAATTTAATCAAACATACGGCAGTTAAAACAGTTTTGGACCATAAAAATGATGCTGCTCAAACTACAAGCTCCGAACTAGCTACTACTCTTATTACTAGCAAAAATCAATTTGTCTCCAGCAAAAATGATAACATGTTTATTCTACCTGATATGCCAAGCACTAGTCAAACTTCGGATGAGCTGTTAGATGAGGATTATATATCGAATGATTCGTGCGATTCTACGGATGAGTCTAGCCCAAGGAAACAGTCCAAATGGATTGGAAACATACACACTGTTGATGTTAGCAGTCAAGAATTCAAGAACCTGCCTCCTGATGTAAGGTACGACATACTCACAGATTTGAAAGAAACAAGGAAACAAAATTCATGGGGAAGATTACATGAAATGCCAGAGGTATACACACAGAAACATCTATAATTTATTATAAGAATATTGTAAATTGTTTCATTTTTTATAATTAATTTAAATCAGTTTGCCTATAGTAATGGTAGACAAGACAAGCATCATTTTAAAATACCTATTTTTAGAATATTTCATAGTCATAGCCAAATAGATTGAGAATGGTAAATATTCATGATTCCTTTATGTAATGATATTAAATTACTTCTGTAAATTGAAGATAATCTAAACTCATTAAGGCTGGTACTTCTTTTGTAATAAATTATCTGAAGGTTCATCTTTGATAAATGGTTTCATATGATTTGAAATACAATTTTTATAATCATTCATGATTTTCTATTTTTGGCTTGTTTTTACATCGGCTATTATACTTTCAGAAATCCCAAAATTTCTCAGACTTTCAAATGAAACGTTTACTTAAACGTAAGCAAGTGCAAGAATGTTTGGAACATGCCGAGCAAGAAATGGGCGGCAAATCTTTAACTTTGGAGGAATTAGATAAGTTAATGACTGATCAAGGAATTTCCACGCGAGAAAATGACGATGTTTTTCGCATCGCATCTGATAGTAGAACAAGAGTTATTTATTTTAGTGGTAATAAATCTATTCTGTTCTAAAGAATAAGTTTATTTGAATCTAATAATATAAAATTAAAACAAAAGCAATTACTACTTTAAATTTGTAATCCGCAAATTATTTAATAATATTTTCAAAATATTTGTAGATAAAAATGCTTTGACCCAAAAGTCTCAAGAAGAAACAACTGTAGACAGTGAAGAACCAGTACCTAATACGTTAAATACAAATAACAATGAATTAATAAACGAAGTGGAAGCAATTCCATCTACTTCAAAAGACAATATAAATCCTTGTAGTATAGTACATGACATTAATGAATATGATTTCGAAAGCGATTGGGAATCTGATGTGGAGATTATCGAATCGAAACCGATAAATAAAAATAAAATTTCAAATACATCGATGAATCCTGCTGTAGCTTATATGTTAGAAAATAGCAATTTACGAGAAGATCAAATACTTGCATTAATTCAACAAGCAAAGAAAAATGATTCAAAAGTAAAAGATGGAAATATTAAAAATAGTCTGGCGAAACGCAAGAAATGTGATAAAACTTCAACTGATATTTCTGAAAATTTGGAAGAAGTTTTCAATTTAAAACATAAAGTTCCAGAAAACAAATATGTAGAAATAGTCAGTGATATTTATACAACAACCAACCCGATTTTAGATGATACTTTCTTAAAAAGCAAGACGAATGATGAGAAGATCGTTGAAATCATGTCTTCCTCTGATTCAGAAGAAGATGATTTTATTGACGTCGAAAATTGTCCAGTTCAAAAAGAAGAATCTAAAAAAATTGAAATCACAATAAATCCGGATAAAAAATTAGAGGATGATCTTTTTGCTGACGTTTTCACCGATGTGGTCTCTAATTCAGAAGAGAAATCTGCAGTATATCTAAATAATTTACAAAATTTTGAAGTAATAAAAGAAAAGTTAAAAGATAAAACTAATGAGCAATTAGAAAAAGAAAATGCCTCTTTTAAAATTACTGAAAACGAAATAAATTTATCGGTCGACGAATCGGTTAAAATTGAATCTGCTGTTAAAGTTGATTATAAAATTAATTCTGTTTGTAATATGAATGTAGAAGAAGAAAAGGAAATAAAAGAACAGAAAGAAGAAGGAAAAAAAGAAGACGAAAGAGAAGAACAAGAAGTTGCAAGTAAATCTGAAGAAGAAGTTGTAAATAAATCTGAAAATGTAAACATAGCTACGAAGGTGGAAAGTACAAAAGTTGACAATAACAGCCCGATGAAAATGTACTATGAGAGAAATACTCAAGAGATCGAAATAGATTCGGAAGTCAATAACACAGGTTTATCACAGGATGAGAAAGTTTCTAAAGTCGAGCCTATTGTTCTGCCTGTAGATGAGAAGGAGTTGCAATGTATGAAGGTAAATTATGCTGAAATAATAGTGACAAAGTACAAATTTTGTTTTGCGTGATCTGTGGAAAGCTTATGTATTTTTTATACCTTTATTATTCTTATTGTTTGTATTTTAACCGTTAATTGAAGTGCTTTCAAGATATGATTAGTGGGAAAGTCAGTTTTCTTTTTCTATGAAATGACTAAAAACTTACAGACAGTTAAATACATTTTTCATGCATTTATTTACATGAAATTATAATGTTTGAAGGTTTATAATATACTTTCTAATGCTACTCCCTTGCTAAGTAGAAATTGACTTTAATTTTAGGATGTATTAGAGGATGAGCAGAAAAAAATTAGTGGAAACATTGGCAAACTAGAAAGACAGGCTACAGATATTAGCGAACAAATGAGAATCGAAGCTCAGGTGAAATAATATTTAAATATAATTTTTTAAAATTACTGTTAGGAATATCACATTTTGATATCAGAATATAAAAATAGAAATAGTTAAGATATAGTTTAAGAATTTGTGTTTTCATAAAGGAACTTTTACGATTATTTGGGATTCCCTATGTCGTGGCCCCTATGGAAGCTGAAGCCCAGTGCGCCTTTTTGGAAAATGCAAAACTTACTAATGGTACAATAACGGATGATTCAGATATTTGGCTTTTTGGTGGACGTTGCGTGTACAAAAACTTTTTCGATAATAATAAAACTGTACTCCAGTTTTTATCGGAAGATATACAACGCCATTTTAGTGAGTTATTTAAGAAATACGCTCAGATATATGAATTGTAATATACATAAGTATATAAAACTACTTTATGTTATAAAAGTATTAAGATAAAATGTTTATATATATATAAGTAATATATATATATATCAATAACATGAAGCTTAATCATTCACATAGCACGCATTAATACTGGTACTTTTGTATAATTTAGAATTAACAAGGCAGCAAATGATACAATTAGCGATCCTAGTAGGAAGTGATTATACCACTGGTGTACCAGGTATTGGACCAGTAACTGCTTTAGAAATTCTTGCAACCTTTCCAAACGATGGAGAAGACCTTTTACGAGGTCTGACGAAATTTGCTACGTGGATGAGGGAGGGAAAAAGTGTATCTCCCGGAAAGGGCAGTTTACGTAACAAACTACGAAACATATCTATAGAAAAAGGTAAATTTATTATTTTAACATACCAG